>PVJD01006909.1:0-91368 GCA_004026545.1 Mormoops blainvillei | reverse complement strand
ATTATAGGTATATGTTTACACATATGGACCCAGATACACACAAATAAATGCATATTATAGAAAGGTTTATACTTCAGCTTAATATTTAATCTGAACTTTAGAAAAAGTAAATATTTGTATATGTAAAACTCTAAATAAAATATATTGCATTGCAACTTGATATGTTTGATACTCTGTGTTTATGGATTCTGATTTTCTTAGCAATTTTTCAGGTACCCCCCAAATATTCACTCATTATTTTCAAGGTCTCAAAGACAATTAGAGGACTTACAAATTAAATTTAGGTTACCATTCAAGAAAAATACAATCATTGTTAGTATTAAAATTTGACTTTATAATATTACAGAGAAAGCTTATGTTATAGTCCAAATGGAATAATTGTAGGCACACATATTTTGAAGCATTGTCTGAAGTTGGCAAGAATCAATCCTTTGGTTAAAAACCTGGCTTACTTAGATTGAGTTTCTCATTATTAAACATTTAATGGGAGTAATGGTACCTTTTCTGAGAGGTGAAATCAGTATACAGATTATAATCTCAAACTGTTGCAAAACTCAAGGGGTTCGCTGCTTGGGCTGTTCTATTCAAGAAATGTGTTTGTCACCAACTAGTTTTATTCATTTGTAGCAATAAAGGAGGCGATATTAAGATCCAAAATGGTCTTCCTGAGGGAAAGTATAACCATTGCTAATTATACTGTTTGGTCAGTTACATGCTGATTTCTTCTTTGCAGTTGGCTACACCTCTCTGGTTGAGCTCCTGGAAGCTCATTTCTTTAGAGCTGCATGCAGAATACACCGAGCTACATTTTAACATTTAACATGAACAGTATTTAGTAAGAATGGCCCTGACCTTCATACTCTGTTTCTAACAAAAATACTCAAATCAGGGAGAAAACAAGTGGGAGGGCTATGTGGGTTATAAGTCCCATAAAGCAGACATCTCTACATAATTTTAATTACCACTACTGTAAAAATTTTGGACACCCCCAAAGTTCATATTTTTATAAAGTATAGGAGATCTATGCATAAGGTATCCAGCCATGTAATATAAAAAATGGAGACGTTTATTGAAGAAGAGAAAGGATATAAGGAACATTGTACATAGGACAATGACACCTCAGTCCCCTTCAAAGTAGACACCTTGGTATCTCACACAGTTCTCCCAATCACCAGCAGCTGCCCTGTCATACTTTCCTGAATCTAATCGACAGTCTGGAATCTCTTCCCTTTCAAAGGTGATTTAATTTTGGGGAAAGCCACAAGTCGCAGGGTGCCAAATCTGGGCTGTAATGGGGACTGGGTCACCTGGGTGATTTGATGTTTAACCAAAAACTCTGCACAAGACTGATGCATGTGTGCACACATTGTCGTGATGAAGCTGCCAATCACCAGTTGCCCATAGCTGTGGCCCCTGAATCATCCTAACAGTTCCTGCAGAGAGATGTTCAAGCTTAATGCAAAATGTGATGCAAATTTGTTGCTCTACTTGCTCAGACATTTTGAATGTGACAGCCACACAGTACGCATGCTCACTCAGTGACATCTACCACCCCCACAGACTAGTACAATTAAGTTGTCATTGTTCATGCATGTGCATTCTAGTCCACTCTCCTTGGGTGCAGGTCGCAGCAATGTCACACAAACCATTCTCATATTAACAATGCTTAGACTTTTTCTGAATGGACATCATATATCAATGGACCATGTAAATCTTCAGATATTCTTTGTTTTCCCTTTCTCTTATTCTTGCTATGACTTCTTTAGCCTCTTGCTATACACCTAATTTAGTGCTAAACACTTTTAATCATTGTAATTTTGTTTATATGGCTTCATATATGATAGTGTTAGTCCATCTTACTGACACTTCTTTTTCAGAAGTTTCCTGGAAATTCACAGGTGTTTCCAGTTATTTCAACAATGGCTTGACTTTTTCCAGACAGACCTCATATAATGTATTACAGTACAAATAATTTATTATGAGCATTTAAAATATTTATAAATAGAAGCCCATCAATAAATCAAGATAAAAATTGAATTTTAAATATTTACTTCCTACACCCCACTGGATAATTTGAATGTGTGCTGGAGTGTACGTAGTTCTCTGAGGAGATCATGTCTCTACTAGTAATTGAGATATGCCACTCTGCTACTGAAAATCCTAGATGTTCTCTGTTAACCTTTACGGTAGTCAACTTTAGAGGATAATGACAAAATTTTCCCAAAGTATTAATTCAAATGAATACTCCAGCAGTGTACGGACCTTTGTGTTGCTCCTTATCCTCATCAACATTTGGTATATTCATATTTTATATTGTGGTGTGTTTGTTTTCTATATTCCACTAGTTTCTTTTAAACCATTTTAATACTAAATAAAATAAAAATAATAACAACTATAAAAGAGCAAATCTCATCAGAGAAGCTTTTTGTTTTGAGTAGCAATTTTTCAAGGTCTTACGAATTTAAAGAGCAAAGTTTGTCAGTTCTCTGTTCTTGATATTGCTATTTTTTATGAACAATGTTTCTTAATGTTATGTCCTTGATAAACAGTAGAACTGATTCCATAATTTTGCAGAGATTCTCATGAACAGAAACTATTTATACTTGCTATATTGAGAAGATTTGAATTTTGAAATAATTATAGAGACCTTGAGAAAATGTGCTATTAAACATCATATCGGCACTACAAGACCAAAATGAATAGACTTTAATCTGGAGAGAACAAAACGCTTTGTATGTTAATAGAGCCTCAGGAAAAGCTGAACAGAATTTTCTCCCACTTCTGTTAGAGTGGAACAAAATGATCTTGCTTGCCCAGTGATATACATGAATGTTTACAACTGTCATGTCTTGAAAGAAAACAAAAACAAATTACAGTAAAATAGAATAGCAGATAAAACAAAAATGCCAGCTTTATTAAGGGAGGGAAGTGAATTGCAGGACATTGATTGTTATGAGAATGAAACAGGGCTAATAGAACTGCAAATTAAAGCAAAATACCCATCCTTCAACCTAAAGGTTTGTCTACTCTAAAAGAAGTAGAGAGAGCCTTCAAGTTTCACTACTTGAGCATGATTCCCAAGAAAAGTAAATATCAGGAGTAGGAAGGAAGTTGTGAATTATATGCTTGTATCCTTTTCCCAGTTCTCCACTCCTGCTCATTTGTGGAACTATAAGAACTAATTTAGGGATAATTTTGTTCATACAATCATATGCACTGAAAATAATTTCTCAGTTTGTTGTTGAATTTTTTACTTTTGCTTATTGTGATTTTACTATTGATGTATGTGTGTATATATATGTATCTGTATATCTATATAGGTAGATATATAGATATAGGTATAGATCTTTACATAGACATATGGTCTGGCAAAAATAACACCCCTTTTTATTACAAAATCTTTTATTATTAAATCACATGCATGTAATTCTGTAACATAACAATATTGCCCTGAAGCATAACATATGATGCTTTAAGAGAAGTGTTCAAATTAAAGCTATAAATTATTACACCCGCCTTGTTACCCTACCAACCACACTCAAGTAGGCCTTACCTCTGCCGGACCCTGTCTGTTTGTATGTGCATGTATATATTTTTTTCAATTTCAGGATAGTCAATTTTGCTTGATGACCTTTCTTTAGAAATGGTCTAAGGAAAGAAATATTAGGAGAACTGAGTAAAAGGAGAGACATATTATGTCCCTGGTTCAGATTGAAAATTATAAAGTATTTAATTTTGCCTAAAATAAAGTATTAATTCACTATAATCCCAATCAAGGCATGTAACATGTTTTGGGGTTTTTTTGTTTGTTTGTTTGTTTGTTTTGTGGAGCTTGACTTGTAAGTATTATATTTATCAAGGATAAAGTACAAGAGAGGGACTGAAAGAACATGTAAGGAATATTTTAAGTGCATCTTTATGATATGAAAAAGGGATTTACTACCCTTTACTTTTTTTTCAGGAAATCACCAGCCCTAAGGGTTTGAATGGATATGCAACAGACACATGTTGCCTTTACACTTTAAAGATCTTTAAAAGAAACATTCCTTTCCTTTAACTGTATTTCGGTTTAACTTGGTGATTCTCCTCCTGTTAAGTGAGGGAAGGTGCTCCTGCTTTCTCCATCACAGCAAGGGGGCGGGGCATCCTTTAGTCTACAAGCTTGTGAGGGAGTCTGGCCTGGGCAGTCTTGGGGGAGGAGCCCTATTACACACAGACTTCGGAGGCTTCCGCTGAAGAGCAGAAGTTTGGGGTTAATGGCTGTTGTAAGAATTAAATTTGATCAGAGATTTCTGAAGACTTTGCAGTAAAGGTGAGAAGACAAGGGACTGTTGCTTTGATAGGAGTAGCGTGATAGGAGTGTCGTTTTGTGATAATCATTGTTTCTGTGATGGAATTAATACCTGGATTGTGTATTCCTCCAGATATTTCAAAGTCCATATTTTACAAGTGGGGGAGGTGGTGATCAGATTACACCTGTGGCAAAATTACCTCATGGGGTTGAAAAACTAACTCTTGAATAGAGTGTTTTATGTTTACATCGAAAAGCAGTGGTAACAGAGATAAATGATAAAACAGAACTTGAGAAATTAATTTTTCTACTGTGAAAAAAAGATTGTGGTAATCCCAAATGAAAAATGAAGTTATTGATTGGGGGGGGGGTGTTAGCTTTTTATGTTACTTTGCTTGTGCTTATTGTGTTTCTACCAAAATCTGTTTTAGTGGTTTGTATAGTAATAATCTGAAGTGCTGTATAACTGTGGAGATTAAGTATTTGTGATCATTAAAAGCTTGGTTGTCAGTGGATACTCAATGTCTTAAAATAATTGCTGGTTTATGGATGTGCAAAGGACTACCCATGTCTACATCTTTACTTATCTATCAAAAGAATGATATGTTCCTATTTGTATTGCAATATGAAAACATTTGAAAGCCTTAATCTAAATAATATTAGATATATATTAACATGATTAAACGTAACAACCAATATATCTAGTAATAAAGGATATGTAAGGGGAAAAATGAGGGGAAATTTTCCACTTTTTTCTTCAACATTTCACTTAGCATGTAGAACCTATGTCAGCATAAAAATAACTGAGATGAGAATTTTAAAATATGGGGGAAGCATTACCTTACCAAAAATATGTAAACATATATAAACATGGAAAGATATTTAGATGTGTTGGTGCATATATGTAATTTCAAATATATATACATATATAAATATATATAAATAAAGTAGCGTGTGTACATACAGGTCTTTTCACATATATTGTACTAAATGATACAGGTCATTCTACAATTTGCTTATTTTTAGAATATATCTTGTAACTCTTTTATTATCATTCCATTTAGCTCACTTCATTAGCTTTTTGTTTTTTACAGCTGTATAGTATTCAACATTATGGAGTCATTGTCCTATGTGACTATCCCAAAGTGTTTAAATATATTTTTTAATTCTATTCTCAAAAGGACATAAAAATACAAATAAATATCTCTGCTTGAACCACAGTCTGGAATATGGTCTAAATATCTGAAGTGCAAGAAAAGTGCAAGGAACCACATAGCCAGTGTTCTCAGCTCCACAGAAAATCCACCTTCAGCTAGAGACAATGCAGCACGCCTGGGTATCTATTTAAATGTCTATTAACAGAATGGATTCTTCCCTTTCAGCTCCATTATGTGTCTCAAAAAAATCTAAAAGTACACAAAATGTGAAGAAGAAAATAGATATCATCAATACTCCAAGCACTGAGTTGTTCACTGATTGTATTTGAGTCTAACCCTTTGAGTACCTCTCATTTAATATATGTTTTTATATATATATATTTATTTTATATATATAATAGATATCTATTTTCTTCTTTACATTTTGTGTACTTTTAGATTTTTCTGAGACACATAATGGAGCTGAAAGGGAAGAATCCATTCTGTTAATAGACATTTAGATAGATACCCAGACGTGCTGCATTGTCTCTAGCTGAAGGTGGATTTTCTGTGGAGCTGAGAACACTGGCTATGTGGTTCCTTGCACTTTTCTTGCACTTCAGATATTTAGACCATATTCCAGACTGTGGTTCAAGTAGAGATATTTATTTGTATTTTTATGTCCTTTTGAGAATAGAATTAAAAAATATATTTAAACACTTTGGGATAGTCACATAGGACAATGACTCCATAATGTTGAATACTATACAGCTGTAAAAAACAAAAAGCTAATGAAGTGAGCTAAATGAAATGATAATAAAAGAGTTACAAGATATATTCTAAAAATAAGCAAATTGTAGAATGACCTGTATCATTTAGTACAATATATGTGAAAAGACCTGTATGTACACATGCTACTTTATTAATTGGAGATTTAAATGTAGTTGTGAGACAGAACATTTCAACCTTCTACATATTCATTTCTCCACTCTTAAAATACTGTTTTGAAAAGAGTAAGCTTGAATAATTTTATGATGTTAAAATAAGGTAAACCTTTAGAAATATGGAAAAGTCTTGTAAAATTTATTCACAAATAGATAATGTAGAAAATATTTATTGATGTGGAAAGATGTTCAAGTGTGTTCTTGGGAAGGATAAAGGTCTGGTTTTGAAAAACAAATTTTTAAATACCTGTAGGAAAGCTCCAGAAGTATATAAAGCAAACCAGTATATTTTGGCCATTTTGAGGATTTGTTTTCTTTGAAAAATCAAAAGATGAAATGTACACAATATGCATGAGAGGTATTATCACAACAAACATTAAAATGAGGTATTACGATCCCATTTTTGTCTAATGCTAACAACTCTTAAATTGAGAATGAAAAATGGTAGCACCCCGAGAAGCCTGTTTGGTTGCCTGTACTTCCCTTCCTTCCCCACTAAGGACCTGGATGCCTGCAGTTCTGGTTCTAGTCACAAGATGGATGGCACTTTCCAGGTGTCCTAAGTTTTCTCAAGGCAACCATTTTTATGAAGAGGACAAAACAATAAAATGTATTTTGTATTAGCAGATTACAAGAGAGTATCAGAGTGTGATTGCATTTCTATTGTGAAATTGCACATGTATAATGGAAAAATATCCCACACAAGACTGATGTGAGAAAGCAAACAAAATATTTTTAAAAAGTAGCTGCACAGATTTAGACTATAGAAGACATGAGGCAATTGTTATTCCCTTGTGGGATAATTGTATCAAGAACCGAATCACAGAACATTTCAAATAATATAAACAAAAAGGAAAATAAACATGCCATGTACATTACAAATGAGATTTCATCTCCTTCCTGTGTTTCAGAATGACATGCCTGCTAAAGTTTTGGTAGGGAAGTTTCTTCACACAATTTCCATTTATTTGGTTTGGTTCCTGGTCTCCTTTTGAACAGCCTAGATTTATGTCAGAGATGCACATGACCTAGGGAATCTGCATGTGAAGCCCACTGTGCCCCAGAAAAGAAGTGCAACCTTAGAAGCATCGAGTAGGGAGAAGCAGAGTGAGAATCATAGTAACTAGATCACAGGGCCAGACTGTCCATGCTCCACTTGACATTGAGTGAGTTTTTTCCTATTTCAGGAAATATGAAATGTTTAACGTTAAAAACCTCTTGAGCACTTTGGGTATAATTCATTTTGCTTCCTGCTCTGCAGCCATAGCATTTTCAATTAAAAGGCAGATTTCATGTTAAAATTATGATAAGTTGAGACTTTTAGGTACATATTGTTTTGCATCCTGTTCTGCCACCATAATGTTTTATAATTAAAAGTCATAACTTCTAGCTTAGGGAAAAAATATTCATGTGTTAAGCCATGGTGAAGAAGTTGTGCAAGAGGCTCTTCAGACATTTTGAGGTTCCAGCAAGTGGCCTGACTCTCCGATCCTTGACACCTATGCTAGGATATCACCACATACTAGATTGCGTAGTTACAAAGATTTCTTTAAGGCTTTATGACCTTCCTTAAGTAGACACCTGGATACTCTCTAGAATAATATTTTGTAGTGATTTAACATATTTAAACTTTTCCTAACAACCACCAACATTCTCTGTCTCTTAAAATCATGCTCATAATGAGGTTGCTGGTAATGAACTCCACTGTCGTATCCGTGAAATTTTTCATTGCTTTGGACAGACAGGACAGCAATAGCAGCTTAGGAAACATTAAAACCCAGCATTCCGTCATGATAGCCCAGTGGGGTCCAAAAGACCTAACGTATCCAGGAACACAAATAATATCCCTGACACTGCCAAAGACTCTCCCACACACATTCTCTTCTTATAGTATAACAGAAATAACAAAAAGAGGATACCTGTTTTGTGTTATCATTATACCTCTTTTTTGTTTTTGTTCCCCTTACCCCAAATAAGTTCCATTTATCTGACATTCTCTATCTGATACCTACTGTTTATTTTGATTTATATCTTGTCTTCATTCTAATTGTCCACATTCTTTTTTCAAGCTATTTTGTGAAGATTCTGAAAAAGAAGCTACAGCAGGTAAGAACCATTTACTAGACCTAATGCAATAGAGTTTATCGGCTTTTCAAAACACCACTTTTCGAGAAAAGCAGGCAGCTAATACAAGACAGGTTACCTAAGGATTTTTCCAGCAAATTTTGTATCTGTATGATTTCTTGTCTATATCCAGATGCACTAATTGAACATGTGTAAATTCAGTATCTCTGTGGTTAAATTAAGACTTTTCATTTTTTCCCATTCTTTATGTCTCATCCACCTCTTGCTACACACTTAGACAGGTACTAAACTCTTTTTTATTATTGTACCATTAGATATGGTTTAACATTTACACAACCTAAGTTAATATCAGAGATGCAAATGACTCATACATCTTTTTAAACTATGCTATCTTGTGTGAGAAGATGACAACTCAGCATTGTCAGGGATTTGAAAGTTTTCTCTCCACTTAGATAATAAAGGCCTCAAACCCAGAACTGGCTGTCTACCTGCCTATTTGAACACTTCAGAAACATTCACTCCATCATAATGTCTCCATGACAAACTCAAGGCTAGACATTGCGTTCTTCTATCAGTAATCCATATCTCCTCATCAAAGAACCATTGATGTCCTTTATTCAGACTGGTTTCTGGGATAATTTTGAGGTACAATGACCTGTGTGTTATGTGTTTCTGGAAGAATGTTGGATTCTTTTTTTATTGTTCCCAATGCAGACAGTTTTATTTGTTTTCATGTGTTAATTATAGGAAGAGCTGTGTCATACTGCAGATCTGTTTCTCTAATCTGAATAGTCAGGTAGTAAGAGATAGGAGTCATGTTTACTTGTTCACTCCAATAATGCATGGTGCTGTGAGGGTCTCATCAACTTTAACTACATTTTTTTTTTGTTTTTAAACTCGGCACAACATTACCTTAAGAGAATTAATGCTCTGAATGATATATTGGCAGTTAAAAGCAATAGGAATCTAAGTCTTAATTTTAATTTCTTGAACATTTTGTGAGCAAAAAAAGCTCAATAAAAAAGGATAGAAATATTTATCCATATTGAATTTACAATTGCAAGCAATAAAAGCACAAGAACAAGGAGTGGCCGGTTTTCAAATGAGATGAAATGAAATGGGCATGTCTTTGTATAACAAATGATTTTTTACCCTCTGACCAAGAGTAGCTATATCTGAAAGGGAAGGTACTGCCAAGCCCTGCAAAACAGAGACAGATGTCATAACTACTCTATAGTCAAGTGAATGCTATCAAACATATAGGGTCAGTGCAAAAGAATAGTGTAGAAAAATACTTTTTATTTTGTGTGGGAATGTGGATGTATGTAAAAAATAGAGTTCATAGATAACTATGGGAGTTACTGAAAATGGTTGTAGTTCACCACTCTGTTCACCAGCAGGGACATGAGATTAAGCAATAATCATGCTCAGGTTATTTCACCAATGTCCTCAGAATCTGAAGGTGAATGATATCCTTGGCTCTACCAAAGAGACAGGATTCCAAACACAGGAGGCAGCAAGTATTGGTGGAAAGAAAACACATCCTTCTGTTTGGGAGTCAGATTTTGATTTTGTCTCATCCTCTTCCCATCTTTGTGAAGTTACACGTGAGAAAAAGTGCCCATTTCATCAATCCTTTGCAAACTCACCATCGTATTATTCCTTTGTTCTTTGTAAATCAGATTAGGTAGAAAATGAAATGTTTATATTTGCATGTTTTTTATGATAAGGGAAGGTCAGTAACTTTCATGTATTGTTCAGTTTTAATTTTTATTTGAATGTTTGAATATTGAGGAACCCCTATAAATAATGCTTACCTTTCTCCAGTGAACAAATGGGTATTTAAAAAAATGAAGCAGCAGATGGAAGCCAAGATGTCAGCTTTTGCACAAGGGAATGGTAAACTGAAGGACAATGGTTATCATGAGATTTAAGTAGGACTTAAAACAACAAATTTAAGCAAATATACCAAACAGCATAGGGACGTGTGACGGTACAAGAACAGAGATACCTGTAGTTGTACTACATAAGTTTGCTCACAGAGAAGTAAATATCAGGAACAGGGAAGCATTATGCCCTCAGAACATTGTGAATTACCTATCAATGTCCTTTGCTCATTTTTTAACTTTGTGGTTTACTTCTTATTAATTTGTAGTAGCTACTTTAGATTAGAGATTTCCTTTACATTAAAAGGTTTTGTCAAGCCCTAGGCTAGGTAGTACAGTTGGTTAAAGTGTTGTTCATATACACCAAGATTGCAGGTTTGCTGTCTGGTCAGGGCATATACAAGAATCAACCAATGAATGCATAAATCAGTGGAACAAGAAATCTCTCATCAATAAATAAAAAATTAAAAAGTTATGTCAGGCTATTCTGTTTTTAACTTTGGCTTACTGTGTTTTTACCATAGTGTTTTTGTTTTCAATTTCATTATATTCAGATACCTATTTTCTATAAGGATTTTGATTGATGTTTTTTGTTTAGAAAGTATTTCACTTGAAAAATAAACTATGAAATCTATGAAATGTTCTGAAGGATGAGTGACACAACCTGAGTAAAAAGACATATCATGTCCCAGGGTCACAATAACTAAACTTGTAGAGATTTAATTCTCCACAAAATAATGTATTAATTCACTGAAATCACAAACAAGAATGTAACATCTTTTTTTCTACATTCTTTATTTTTTTCAATTTAATATTTTGAATTATTTTCTGGTGTACAGCATAATGATTACACAATCATATACTTTACAAAGTGTTCCCCTGATAATTGCCCAGCTGTGTCTTAACATCTTTGTTAAAATAAAGTGCCAGAAAGGGAAAGAAAAATATGTAAGAGATATTTTTAACTGGGTCTTTATGGTATGATAAGGGGATTTGCTCCTTTTCAGGAAATCACCTACCCCTGTGTTTTGAATGGAAATTAAAGGGACACATGTTGCGATTTCGCTTTGAAGTCCTTTAAAAATGACCGTTTTTCCCCTTTAAGTGAATTTCAGTTGACTTGGCGATTCTCCTCCCTCTAATTGAGGGAAAGGCCCCCTGCTTTTCCCCATCACAGGGAGGGGGCGGAGCGTTCTCCGAAGCTTGGAAGGGAGCTGTTACTGGCCCATCTTGGGGGAGGGGCTGTATTTCACGAGGCTGCAGCTGACAAGAAGCTTCAAGGTAATGGCTGTCTTAAAGCTAGTTATTTTCTGGGATTCTTCGGGCTTTAGTATGACGGTGGAAAAACAATAGATTGTTGCCTGCGAGAGGTGGGAATGAAATACGGTTTTGGGGAAATTGCTGTTATTGTGACAGAGTCAACCCCCTGAAAATTTAGTTTCTCCCGATATTTTTTGAAGTCCACAGTGTGGGAATGGGCGATCAGATTACAGCTTCTAAATTAAGACTTCAGTGAGGCATGCTGTTCATACTAATTTTTTACATGGCATTCCATGTTTCTATCTTTATTACAGAGTTTATTATATTTTGGTTTAGACATTTATTATTTTACACAAAAAATCCTGATAGAAAGATGTAAACATAAAAAGTGGCACATGCAAACAGAAATATAAATGTACACAAACATGGAAGGGATCCAGATATGCTGTTGAGTGATAGCATTTGTAAAAAAATACATTTTTATGCATTATCCTTAAGGAGGGAACTAGAATTACCTCTTAACAGTCAGCATCTCTGGAACATGCAGATAACTGGGGGTTTCAAAATATATTTTTACCCAGTTTCAGCATTTTTAGAACTGATTTATTCCATGACCATTTTTTATCATTATAAGAGCAAAATGAAGCTGAAACAGTACACCCATTTGGTTTCAGACACACAAACATTCATAGACACACACACACAGATGTGCAAACATATCCCCTTAGTTGGCTTTTGCCAATAGTGGAAATTTTCCTGGACCTGATCAAGTCCATAGCGTGGTTGCTCTGTTGGCTACAGCCCTGCATGTGTCCTTGCAACTCATTCTTTCAGACCCACAGGTATGGCAAACGTCAGCAAGGACTATCTATATCTTTTAAGTTTAAGAGTGAGGCAGAGAGAGGATCTGGTTCATTTCTATTAGCAGTTTTAAAAATATTATGTGGCATGATGCAACACATACAATTGAATGTTATATAGTTGAGAAATGGAAATATGAACATGTAATAATTTGGAAAGATGTCTGAGAAGAAGTATTAGGTGAAAAATGAAAGTTTTAGAATAGCAAAGATAAAGTACTGTATTAATACAATTTGTGTAATAAAATCAGAAAAAATATAAGGCTGTCTACTAATGGGATCGCACAGTTGGAGAGATAGGAAACTCTTTACTATCTATTTAAATATAATTTGCAATGCATATTTAGTCATTTTTAGAGACTATCAGAAAAAAGTTTGAGATAAAACATTACATATTAAAGGGGGGATTATATTTGGAGTAATTCATTGAAAATACTTAATATGGAAAAACTTTCAATCCATGGACTTGAGCATGGTAAAAAGGTGGTCTAAAATTATATGCATTCATGTATACATGTAAAGAATATGGAAAGATAGGAAGCAATAGTGATTTTTTTCCAGAATTATACTTTATTTTCATAAATGCTTATCTTTTCAGTTTTCACTAAGCATGCCATTTCCTTTTGATTAGACAATTGGAGGTAAAGACATTAGCGTTCTATTTTTTGTGCAATGTATAGCAAAGCTATAATTTTGACCATGGTATGTTCTAGAAGCCTGAGAAAACTGCTGGCTTGGCAAGATGTAGTTCCCAACCTTCTCCCATAAGAAGGATCTGGTAGTAAAAAGATGCAGTTCTGGTACTGGTCACAAGATGTCACTTGCCAGATTTTTGAAAATTTCTCTAGGCAACTATTTTACGAAGTGAACAAACAAAGCCTTGAAACCTATTTTATATTAGCAGACTATGAAACAGCATGTAGAGTGTAATTGTAATTCTGTTTACCAATTTGTACGTGTCGGAATATAAGGCCCCATGTTAGGACCAGTGGGAGCACTAAAGGAAAAAAAAGCATTAAAAAATACATTTACATCGAATTTGACCAACGGAAGACCAAAGGCAATTGTTATTTCCCTCCTCCCTGTCCACACCTTACATTTTTCCTGAGAAAGATGATTTCAGCATGAACCAAATAACAACTGTGTCACAGATAACATTTTAATAAAAATCAAAAGGAAAATAAACATGACATCTACATTACAGATGAGATTTCGTCTCCTTCCTGTGTTTCACAATGACATCCCTGCTGAAGGGTTTTTTTTTTTTCCCCCATTTAACTGGTTTGATTCCCTGTCTCCTTTTGGACAACCTAGGTTAACATCAGAGATGTACATGACCTAGGGAATGTGCATGTAAAGCCAGCTGAGCCCAAGAAAGGAAGTACAACCACAGAAGCATCGAGTAGGAAAAAAGCCCTGCTGGACAAGCAGCTGGAGTGAGAATCAAAGCAACAGGTTCACAGGGTCGGACCCTTCACAGTCCCTGTGACATTGGTAAGGCTTTCTCCATTCCATGTTAAAACATGTTTAAGTTGAGAATATGTAGTGCAATTTATTTTGATTCTGGCTCAGTAGCCATACCATTTTAAATTAAAACCTTAGATTCTAGTGTTAGGATGTAATTAAATATGCTAAAATCTTATTAAAATTATACAAATGTCTATAACAGTATCTACTTATGGAAGACTTGTGAGTCTCAGACAACTGCCTGACTCTAAAGGAATCCTTGAAAACTACCGTATTCCATAGAGAATCATTGTGTCCAAATATCTGACTCCTTAGTTCATCCTCTTATGAAGTCATTGTGTTGCCTCTGAGTCCAGGAGACACCAACCCCAATATTTGTGTCTTGCTGGCTTGGGTAGATAAGGCAGCTTTAAAAAGTTAAAACATTACCCTAGAATAAATCTCAAGAGGCCCCAAAGAGTCAAAGTATCCAATAACAGAAATGATGTCCCTGACACACCAACATCTCACCTCTCCCAATCTCCTGCCATATACAGACTCAGTCATTCCTTATATGAAACAGCTGTAATAATACCTGCATACTGGAGCATTATAAAAGTGCTTCTTGTTTCTTGAATTTTTAAATATTTGCCCCCAACCACAATGCTTCTTTGGTGCCCAGTATTTATTCATATTTTTGTATATCTTCTCCATTTTCATTGTCCATCTTCTGTCTTCTTTAACAGAAGAAATCCCTTTACTTGTTTTCTTTTCTCTTTACTTTTTGTTTGAGTATCCTCTAGTAGTACCCATTCAAAACTATTTTAAAGCTTCCTTGCAAGTTTTCAAGAGAATATGTATATACACAAAAGGAAAAAACTATAAAAAGCCCTAAGACAATAAAGGCTTCTAACATCACTTTGTGTGTGTGTGTGTGTGTGTGTGTGTGTGTGTGTGTGTGTGTGTGTGTGTGTGGTTAACCAGGCAATTAACACAGACCAGTGGCCTAAGGATTTTTCTAGATGCTTCAGATTTCACAGATTAATTTCTAGTCTATATCCAGATGTACCAACCAATCATACACACTTTCAGATCTTCAGTGGTTCATTTTGAATTTTTCTTCTTTTTCCCTTCCTTCTAACATTCATATCTACACCTGCTATGCCCTTAAACTATTGCTGAATTATTAAAAATTATTTTAACCTTGTAATATATTTTGATATTGGTAGCAACATTTTTCCCTCTAGCAAGCTAGTAAAATAAGAACTCTATCCCAAACCCATGTTAGTATATCTATTTGAGAAATTCTAACATACAGCCTTGTTTGTCTGAGAAATTCTGAAGTAGAGACATTGTATCTTTAACAGTTTCTCATATCTCCTCACTAAATAACTGAGAAGTACTTTTATTCAGAGTGGTGACAGGAATAATTTTGGTTCAGGCTGGATCTTTTCTTGTGAGTGTCTCAGAGCATGGAGAAGGAAGTTTGTTTTTCTTTAAATCCCCCAAGGCAGGTCCCATAGAGGTCTGTCTTTTTGCTTGTTAATCCAAGGACAAATGCTACAGTTTAGTCTCTCTAATTTAATATTCAGAGTGTAGTAAAGCTTTGTTTGCTATGTGTTATGATGATGAAGTTGTAAGGTCCTCATTAGCCTTTCCTTTAATTTATTTTAATGTGTTTCTAATTCCATCATTCTGAATCTTGATTTTAGCGGCTTCATCCATTGGCACTCTGTAGGTTTTAGAATTAACCAGAATACAAAATTTCCAAACATGGCAGGTTTATCTTCTTGTGAACTTCAGGCTACTGCCTGGTATTTTCTTTTTCCCTCTTCTTTCCATGTTCACATACATTCCAATGGAGATTATATGTCCCTTTGGCCCTGGCAGTGATTCACTGTCTGGCTTGCCTTTTTCTTATGAGGATACTCATCCTTAGTAAATTTTATTATACTGTCCGTTCTCTTCATATGGGCTGACATTCATCCAGTGAACGTTAACAATAAGATTTTAACTTTGTTCACAATCAGTTTTAGTTATTTGTGTCTGTGCCTTAGGGATCATGGACTATTTTGAATAGTCATTAAGTATATAAGATTCCTTGCTTTACCAATGTTCATGGCTCCCTCTTGGTTTTTGGGAGTATTCTAAATGGACCATTTCTACTCTTTTATATGGATGTTATACACTAAAAAATTGAAATTTGTTTATTCTGTAACCTCTCTGTTTCTCACGTGATATTTGGCTTCTGCTTTCTCACTGGGGACATATTCTTAACCTGATCTCTATCCCCAGATTATAGCACTTTGGCTTCTACTTCTTCCTTTCCTTTTGCTCACATGGTTTAGTGGCATGTGAGAACTTCACTGTAGTTGAAGGCTCTGCCAATGAGGATAATTTCACAAACTATAAGGTGCAGATGTCATCTGGATTCTTAACACTTGTCTTGTGTTAACTAACTTTCAATGAAAGATATTTAATGAAGGTAAGAATTTATAGAAAGAATTATATCACTGCATCAAAAGTCGGTTGTCTTAGGTGCCCCCTAACAGTTAAAAGCAAATTCAGAAATAGATGTTAATAAAAATTAAAGAGATTGAAAAATTGAATTTCTAATATATTCTTTGTACACTCCAGAGGATATTTTCACACACACATTGTAGCGTCCGTGACCGTCTTTGGCAATCATTTACCCAAAGCACAAATCAACATTCCTATATGCAGCTCCATTATTCTCACAGTAAAATACTAATTTTTTATATGGGTCATACTCTGACTTGGGGTACATTTATAATACTCAGGAGAATTAAGTATACTTTACAGAGTCAAATTCACTCCCTTAGGTGTATAATTTGATAATTTTGACAAATGTATACAGTTGTGTAACAACAAACACAGACATACCTCAGAGATACTGCAGGTTCAACTCCGGAGTACCACAAGAAAGCCAATATGGCAATAAATGGAGTCACACAAAGTTTTTGGTTTTCCACTGCATATAAAAGTTACATTATACTGTGTTGTAGCCTGTTAAGTATATAATAGCATTGTTTCTAAAAAAAACAATGTACACACCTTAATTTAAAAATACTTTTATTATAAAAAATGCTGACTATTATCTAAGCTTTCAGTGAGTCATAAGCTTTTGTTTGGTAGAAGATCCTGCCTCAGTGTTGATGGCTGCTGACAGATTTAAGGTAGTGATTGTTGAAAGTTGGAGTGGCTGTGGCAATTTCTTAAAATAAGACATGACTTCCTCACTAACGTTAATCATTTCTCGCTTTTGATTGAAAGCAAGAGATGTGCAGCTCTTCCTTTAACTTGAAAATTTAGAGACCATTGTAGGATTATTATTGGGCCTAATTTTGATACTGTTGTTTCTCAGGGAATAGGAAATCCTGAAAAGATGGAGAAAGACAGGGGATGACAGGTCAGTGCAGCAGTCACAACACACACGTTTATCAGCTAAGTTCACCTTCTTATATGGGCATGGTTTGTGGTGCCCCCAAAACAAATAATAACATCAAAGATTACTGATCACAAAACACCATAAGAAACATTAATATTATAATAATGAAAAAGTTTTAAATATTGGGAGAATAACGAAAATGTGACACAGACACAAAGTGAGCAAATGGTGTTAGGAAAAGTGGCACCAGTAAACTTTCTAGACACAGGGTTACCACAATCCTTCAATATGTAAAAAAAACAATTTTCTGTGAAGCACAAATAAGAAAAACACAATAAAAAGAAGTATGCTTGTACAGTCAAGTTATAGAATATGCCCATAACTTCAAAATGTTCCCTTCTTCCCCATTACAATGAATACTCTCTCTATCCTGATTCTTGGCAACCATTGATTTAAATCCTGCCCTCACAGTTTTTATTTTCCATAATGTCATAAATTGAATGATACGATATACAGACTTTTGCATCTGACTTACTTTGCTTGGCATGTTGATAATATTTACCGATTTTGTTGCATGTATCCATAGTTAATTCTTTATTATAACTTAGAGGTATTCTATTATTCTACAATTTGTTTATCAGTTCACCTACAGATTTACAGTTTTGGTGATTATTATTAAAATTGTTATAAACATTCCAGAACAGGTCTTCGACTGTACATAAGTTTTCATTTCTCTTGGGTAAATACCTAAGAGTGTAATTTCAGTGTTATATGGTAAGTTTATGTCTAGCTATGTAAGAGAATCACCAAACTGTTTCCTAAAGTGCCTGTGATATTTTGTGCTTCCACCAGCAATAAATAAATAAGTTCCGTAGCTCTGCATCATTGCCAGCAACTGACACTGTCAGGTTTTTTCCCCCTTGTTAGTATAGTCATTCTTACAAAGGTGTTAGTGGTATTTCATTGTGATTTTATTTGCATATCTTTAATTACTAATACCATCGGAACATTTTTAAATGTTCACTTGACATTCATATATAGTTTTCTCTTGCTATCTGAAAGTAGAGTATTCCTATGAAAACTTTCATAAGCTAAACGGTCTAAAATAAAGAATGAATTACCATTAATTTATAGGGAAAATTTCCTAGCATTCCCAGACCCAAAATTAATCTACCAAATAATACTGGCTTAACACATATAACTGAAAATAACACTAACATATAGTAAAATCAGGAATATGATACACTTCCTGTATAAAGTACAAATAATTCATGCACAGTGTAGTTTCACTTATTGACTGCTTTCTCCTTATGTGTAAGACAAGAGAACACCTCAGTTTGTACACCCATCAATCCACTTCAGCAATAGACTGTCCACTTTATCCACTACTGGGTACCAACTGAAAGAAACCACTTTGCTTGCTAGCAAAACCACTTAGTAACTTTTAAAGCTTTCAGGATTCTTTCTCTCTGCATGTAAATAGCAACAATGGTGGACACAGGCAAGTTCAAAGCATGCACAATGTTTCATTTGCCATGATTGAAATCCTTAATTACATCTAGTTTTATGCTAAGCATGACACCTGTACAAGTTCTCTTTGACTTTTCTGATACCTTAAGACACATCTTAGGAATGGATGCACAAAATAAATCAAAATAAAGCACACATGTTCACAGACATAGTTCGAAGTTATGAGGGATGAAGGCTGAGATGCTGAGTGTAGTTCCCAGGAAAGGAGCTGGGCACTGACAGCCTTGCTGCTGGGCGTACGTGCTGCTTTTATAACTGCTCACTGCAAAACAAAGGCTGAATGGCTAATTTTTTTTTTTTTTTGCTTTTTCTTCATAAAAGCAAAACTTATCTTAGGATTTCTTTTGGTTAGCAAAAACAGATATTGATGTAGGTCTTTCGTAAAATTGAAGTGGCATAATGTAAACTTTTTAAAAGTGAGGGATACTTGTATCTTCGTTGACTAAGATCTGTTTAAATTTCTTGTTCGTTTTTATTGGGTTGTTAATACTATTATTGATTGTAAGAGTCCTTTATATGTTCTGTAGAAAGGCTCTTTATCAAATATGTATTTTGCAAATATATCCTCTCACTCTGGATTTTTCATTTTATTTTTTGAAGAGCAGAATTTTTCAAGTCCAATTTATCAAAAAAATTTTTATTATCCATGCTTTTCGTGTCCTAATAAATCTTTGCCTAAATGAGGGCCTCAAGTATTTTCTACTTTGTTTTATTCTAGAAGTTTTATAATTTTTGCTTTTGCATTTAGGTCAGGAATTCATTTTGAATTAATTTTTGTATATGACCTTAGCTAAGGCGTCAAGATGGATATTTTTGTATATGATACCCAATTTTTCAACACTATTTGTTGAAATTTCTCCATTTAATTACTACTGTTAAGAATCCATTAAGCCTGAGTAGTGCCCTGTGCTTCAACCTCCTCTACTGCAGCCCCCCTTCCAAGGACCTAGGCACTCTGACGGACATTCACATTTCCCTCAAGAGCCCCTGCTCTCTAATGGCTCCGCCAAGGTCCCTGTCCTGTCCCGGTGGGCGCAATCCCCATCTTTTGCCAGTGCTGTGTTGGTGGTAGTCATATACCTGTGTTTACAGAGCTGCTACGTAAGTGTGGTCCGCACTGGTGGCTTGAAGACTATTGCTAAGCAGTGTAGTGACCCTAGCACGCCCTGACTGTGGGCCAGAGTGGCGTGTTCCCCCGGGGGTGGAGAGGTAAAATTTGCTCTGGTCCACTACTTTTTCAGCTTGGGGAATGGGGGCATGGGAGTCACTTTAATTCCTAGGCAAGGACCTGAAGGGTAAGGAACCCTCACTGGCTGCCATGTTGCAAGTGGCTGCAACCTGCCTCATGCGTCTGCGCCTGTGCCTGCCTGGACCTTTTCCTGGCGGACTGCCTGCTGTGCAAAAGCAATGGGCAGGTTCTCTAATCCAAGGGGGCAAAGGGTAGGACCTGGAGTGAAGGCAGGCTGGGATGTAGGATGGACCGGGATCCTCTTTCCAAAGGCAGACCAGGCCCAGGATGTACTGAAGATTCTTGAGCCCACCACAGAATTCAGAGCTTTGCATAAAGCAGGCACTCAATAAAAGTTTATTGAATTAAATGGGTTTTAGTACCTGTGGACTGGCAGACCAGCACGAAGACAGTAGAGCTGCCAGAATTCTCATGTGAGCAGGTACGCGGTGGCGCTAGTGAGAGAAGGAGCTGGAGGATGGTAGCCGGGAACTCCAGATGGACCAGGGATCTTGAGATTGGGGTGGTACAATCAGATATCAGAAAGGATTTTATAAAATTGAAGTGGTTCTTTAAAAAATAAACAGGTACTTGTTTGTATTGTATTTAAACATCTTATGCTAGTAATATACTGTCTTGATTACTGTAGTCTTGAAACCAGGTAACACGAGTCTTCCAACTTTGCATTTCTTCTTCAAAATTGACCTGGCCATTCCAGTTCATTTGCTTTTCCAAAAGTAAATATTTTAGAGATGTATTCTCAATTTTTACTAAAAGCTTGCTGAGACTTTATTGTGATTTTAATGATTTTATAGATACGTTTAGGCAGTGGTTATATCCTAAAACTGGTTCATCTTTCAGGTAGTGAACATGGTATATTTCTCCATTTATTTAGGTCTTCCTTAATTTCTCTCACCAATATTTTGAAGTCTTCAGCATACAAATCATGCGTATGTTTGTTACGTTTGTTCTGCCTTACTATTTTTTTGTTTTGGTTGGTATTACAAATGGTTCTTTTTAAAACTCCAACTGTGGAATTTTATTGTATAAAAATGAATTGTTTTATATTGACCTTGTATCTAGTAATCATAAACTTGATAAGTCTAGTAACTTTTTTTCATAAATTCATTAGGGTTTACATAGATCATCATGTTGTCTGCAAATAAAGGCAATTTTATTTCTTCTTTACCAACCCGTATGCCTTTAATTTATTTTTCAGACATTATTGTATTGCTTAAGATCTCTAATAAAATGTTGAATAGAAATGGTAAGAGCAGACACCCTTGACATGTTCCTGATTTTTGAGTAAACACATTTCATGTTCTACCATTAAGTTTGATGTTAACTTTAGGACTTTTGTAGATGCCCATGATCAGGTTGAGGAAGATCCATTTAATTCTTAGTTTGCTGAGAGTTTTTATCTGAATGTCTCTGGAATTATGTCAGATGCTTTTTCTACAATAGGTGAGAAAGTCTCCTCTTTTTTCCTTTTTATTCTTTTGATATTTAGAGTGATTGATTTGCAAATGTATAACCACCCTTACATTCCCATGGTAATTGCATTTGGTAATGATGTTTCCTTCCTTTTCTATATCACTGGATTTTACTCTATATCATTTTATTTTCTGTGTTATTCTGTAGTATTTTCTGTATCATTTCTGTATCTATGCCATTGGATATATCTTTGCTTATGAGATAAACTCTGTAGTTTACTTATTATTTTTTTCTAGTTTTGGTGTCAGAATAGTACTGTTATCATAAAATATGCTGTAGACCATGCCTTCCCCTTCTCACCTCATTACCATCTAGCTTGCATAATGTACATTGCTTTGGGTAGAATGGAGCATTGGGTGCCACAGGATTTTTCTCAATAATCTTTCTCAACCCTAAATTTTCAGCAGACCCTTCACACTGTACCTCTAGAAGGGTGCCTATTTTGGTGCTCTTGCCTATTTCACAGTAGTAGACTCCTGTTATTATTAGATACTAGGATCATGGTGAAGCAGGGAGCACTCTCTTGTCCTGTTCAGCCTTAAACTTAGGGAGGCACTATGCAACTGGATCTTGCGGGTTGCACATTTTTCTCAGCATTCTTTCCTGTTGGCAAAACAGCTAACTACTGATTTGTATCTGGGATTGGTCTTTGGTGAGAGATATATTCTTTCTCCTTCCTCATCGGTAGCTGACCACTGCTTTTTAGTCCTATAGGATCCTGGGCCCAGAGTTTTGTGGTCCTCCTCCAGAAACATTTTCTTTAAACCGGGGTCCAAAAGGAGAGGGTTTTATATTTCTCTAGTGTCTTCGGGTTTTTCTTCCTGTAGAAGGGTTTGGATAGTTTATGGGGTTGTGTTTCTGTCCGCCAGGCCAGCAACTTTTGATTGCTTCCTGCATACCTGAACCACTGAAATGGGTTCTTTTTGTTCTCCTACTTTGTCCCCAGTCATGTTTGTGTGCTTCTGGTTAAGGACTGTGAAAAAGAACTTGGCAGTGACTGTATTAGTGCCTGGGAGCCTAGATACTTCAAACTACTGACACTTTAACCCATTAAGAATTTAAGAATGAACTAAAATTTAAGTTGATTTCTTTTTACCTGTTTGCTGACAACCACCTGTGTCTTCATACCTTGCCAAAGGTGAAACAGTGCTTAAGTCCCTCTTTTAGGGGGTTGGTCCCCCTTTGGAATTCAGTTTATCTCAGTTCCCTGATGGTCTCAAGGATGCCGATTATCTAGATTTTTGTTATTGTTAAGTTATGGGCAACATTGTATGGTTTTTTATATCCCAAATGGAAGTGAAATTGATGCTTTCTAATAACGTATATATGGGTATTATTTTTATTTTCTTCGTTATTAAATCTGCTTTAGGAAGAAACAATTTTTTTAAAGAATACTTGTAAAGAGTTTATTTTTATATAATAATTATATGAATTTTTTCTTTTTAAATTTTTATTTTTCAAATTATCCATTAAAATCATACTTTATCATACATAATACATGACTTTCCTGTATACACTTCTTTGTATTTTACACATGTATAGATTTGTGTGATCATTACCACAGTTAGAATGCAGAAGAATTCCATCGCCCCCTTGATTTCCTGTGCTATCCTTATATAGTCATACCCTCTCCTTACCTAACCCATAGAAGCTGCCATAATCATGTCACCATCACAATACTTTTCTCTTTTTTTTTGAGAATGTCACATAAATGGAATCATACAGTATTGTGGTAGACACAGTCTAAGTGACCCACCCCCTTATCTAATTCCCTCCCCATAAGTGTGGGTAGGACCTGTAACTTGCTTCTAATCGACAGAATTTAGTTAAAATGATAGGATGCCACTCACTGTCATCATTGCATTGTGTTATGTAAGACTAATATATGTTAAATTAGATATAGAGCCAGGTATAGAATTCTCTAAGTTCCAGTGACTCCTAATACACAACTGTTGCAAATTAATTAATTAATTCTTTTATTCAGCACACATTTATAGAGCATTTTTCTTTTACAATGAAGTAAGTACATTGTATCTTAATGATTAAGAACATTGACTCTGGAGTCAAATACTTGTAAAATTTATTAACCTCTCTAGTACCTCATCTGCAAAATGGGAATATTCATAATACCAATCTAACAAGATTTTATGAGTATCAATGGAGATGGTGTATGCAGAACACTTGACACAATGCCTAGTACATGGTACAGGACACTTTTGGCTTCTGTTGTCTTTATTATTAATAATATTACCATTGTTATGTCGAATGAATCAGTTGTGGGTACTCTCTTCCATAAAATAATCATCAGATTATTAAATGAGATAATATGTGAAGTACTTGGAACAGTGCCTGGCACATAGAAAACTTTTATAGGTATTAAATATTATTAAATCTATAATCATTTATCTTCATTATAATAGTAGCATTAGCATTTTTTATTGGTTATCATTCTTCTACCACCACTTCAAAAGAACTGGAAAATATAAAATATTATACAAGGAGTTAATGTTTTCCTTAGCATTTTGTTTGGAAAATAGTGAGGGTGGTGTAACATTTAATTATTTATATGCAATATATAAATTAAATGAAATAAATACAAGGATTTATAGTTTTACTATAATGACCATACTTTAACGTGCATTTGTTTTTTTCCAAACATGTGACATGAGAAGACATAATGAGAAATATTACATTATAAAATATATAATTGAATATATCTCTTCACTTAAAGCCATATTCTATACTGGCCTAATAATCCTCTTGAAATTATGTAGTAATAATTTGAAAGCTTTAAAAGATTATTTCTGTAATAAGAATGATACTTTTTTTTGTTGGTGATTGTAAGATCAACTATGTTGTTCTAGAAGAGAGGCTAGAAAACACAGTGACTTAGGTAATGGTAGAAGTTTCCTGTTTTACTAAAGTTAAAGTGATTGGAATGAGGTGGTCCTGTTTTCAGCGGTCCAGGTACTTCTAAGCTTGATGAGTTACATTCTTTATCTAAGTCAATTATTGATCCCAAATGGCTGTCTGAATTCTATCATTGTCAAATTCTAGGGGAGAAGCGAGAGAAAGGGGGAAAGTGGAAAAAAACCCAAGTTGGCTGTTCAGACCCTTTTGGAGATGCCTTCTGTAGAACCTTCACAACTATTTCTGCTCACATTCTTAGGCAAGAATTCCACCACATGGTCATGATTTATAGTAAGGGAGTCTGGAAAAATAATATTTTAGGAGTTTATATCATCACTTTGAATGAAACAGGTTCTTCTAATGAAGAAGAATTCAAAGTGTAGATTTAAGGTCTGCAACTAAAAATTTCTTCTGTCCTAGGCATTATAAATATGTTATACTGTTGTAAATAAAAGCATTAATTATATAACAGAAGTCTATATAAGATAGAAAGGGAAAACTTTCTGTGGGAGAAAGAATGCTATATGTTTACAAAAACCTTGTTTCATTCCCCTCCTGAGTCACAGGGAGACTATCTTCCCCAGCCTTTATGGCAATTTTAGCTAGTTAGCTGTGACCAGTATTGAAACTTGCTAGGCCTGGCACCTAAAACCTTCCACGGGATTTTCTAACACTGCTTTTGGTATCCAGGTGCAAAGAACACAATGGAAGATGTCAGGGCCAAAGAAGATGGTAGAATCATAGAATGGAAGAAGTTTGAGTCCCTTAATGATTGCTCGAAACAGAGAAACTTCCCCCTTTCTGACCGGTTTATGAAGTACATTTAACTTTGAAATCAGCAAAATAAACTTTTGAGGTCAAACCTCTGAGATTTAGGGGTTGTTTATAGTACAAAACATTACATGTACTTATTAGACTTCTTACTAATACACCAGCCTAAAGATGATCGTCATTATTTATTGGCATTTATTGTTCTAATATTAATGCTTATACAAAGGTTGATTTTAAATATATATATAAAACATATTATCTGATACAGAGGCACTTCATCCCCAGATATTTTTCATTCCTTAAATTATCACTAATGATATTTAAAATTGACTTTCTATGTTAAATCAGAAATTGAAATTTATTATGAGAATTTTAATAAAATTTGAAAAATTTATTTTACACATACATATAAACAAAGACATGTAAATTTTTAAAAATTAGTTTCCCCACATTGAAATACCTGAGTGAAAAATACCAACAAAATATCAATATAAGAAGAAGGAATTGTTAGTTATGATAAGGGTATATGAAATGTATACTTTGCTACCAATCCAGTGATTTTCAGCCTTTAGTTGGAAACATCCAAGGTTGTGAAGAAATCTCTGAAACTTTCATGAAGTATTTAAGAGAAGAACTGAATAAAAGGAATGGCTCATGTCCTAGAAACAGAAAAAATATTATAAAGAAGTAATTCTCTATAAAATAATCCACAGTTTTAGTGCAATACCAATCAAGATTCTTAGCTATTTTAATTCATCTTGACCACCTGGGTTTTAAATTTACCTACAGAGGTAAGGTGCCAGATAAGGCTAGGAAAAATATGTCAGGAATACTTTAAGCTAGATTTTTATTTTTTAATAAAGTGGTTTGCTACCACCTTTTATCATTAAGTTACAAGCACTAAGAGTTTGAATGGAAATTAAACAGACACTTGTTGCCATTTCACTTATAAATTCTTTAAGGAACATGTTCTACCCTTTAACACTTGAGCAGTTTAACTTGGCCGTTGTTCCTCCTCTAATCAGGGAGGGGCTTTTTGTCTTCCCCATCACAGGGAGGAGGCGGAGCATTCTCTTAAGAAGCTTGGAAGCATTCTGTGCCTGGGCAGTCTTGGTAGAGAGACTGCGTTTCACGAGGCTGCCGCTGACAAAAAGCTTCAAGGTAATGGCTGTTTTAAATATAGCTATTTCCCAGGGACTTCTCAGGGCCCTAGAGTAAAGATGAGAAAAATAAGAATGGTGGTCTTGGAGGGGGTGAAAAAAGTGTGTGGTTTTGAAAGAATTACTGGTATCTTGAAGGAATTAATCCTTTAGGTTCTGTGTCTCCCAATGCTTTAAAAGTCCATAGTGGGAGAACAGATGATCAGATTACAGCCTCTATATTAAGATTTCAGTTCAGTATAGCTATTCATGCTAATATATTGACTTGGCATTCCATGTTTATCTTGCTGGAATTTTGTTACTGTTTGAACTAATTTACACAGAAAATGATGGATAAAATATTTGACAGCAAGGGGGAGAATACTCTTGTAAATTGATTGACACACAGAAAGACTGTGTCACCTGTATGTGAACATGGAAAGAGAAACAGATATGTAGTTTACTGAAGACTGAAGACACTTGTACGTACATATGCGTGTGTGTGTGAGTGTGATTAGAAGAAAACCTGGGAGAAAATAAACTCCCATGTTAGCATTTCCAAGTGGTCAGGTTACTAGTATAATATTACTTTTTAGCCTATTTAAGTACCTTTAGAGTAGATTTCTCCATGATTATTTTTATAATCATGAAAGAAAAAATGAAGTTGAAACAACATACCATTTTGTTTAAAAGGCATAAGCATTCATAGACATATGCAGATGTGCAAACATCCTCCCTTTGTTTTTTTGCCGATAGTGGACATTTTCCTCGATCAAGTGTGTAGCCTAGTTGCTGTGTTGGCTACAGCCCTTCGTGTGACCTCCTAGCAACTCATTCTTTCAGACCGATAGGTATGGCTGTGGTTTACATATAGCAAGAACCAGTTTTCTATATCTTTTAAGAGTGAGAGAAAGATTTGATTTATTTCTAAAAGCAGTTTTTAAAGTATTATATGTTCTTCACTACAACAATAAAAAAGAAAAAAATAAAGTGTTAAATGAATGCTGTGAACATACAGTGGAATATGTATCTAGAGAATAAAATATGTTTTGATTTGAAATATCTGATAAATAGCAAAAAGTGAAAAAAGCAAATTAGAGTATAGCATGATCTCACTTAAAAATAATGTATATTATAGTAAAACATATGCATGTTACTGTAGTACCTGCAGACCAATCTGGGAAAACATATATGCTTCACTATTAACAGGATCATTTGTGTAGCAGGAGAGAGAGGGTTAGCTTCACTGCTCTCTATTTAAAATAGTATTAATATATAATTATTTACTTGGTTTACATCAACAGGGAAAATACTGAGATGAAATGTTGCAAATGTGGGAAAATACACTAAAATAATTCATAAAAATCATGTGGAAAATATTTATGTAGAATGTTGTTCAAAATATGTCCCTAAATGAGATCTAATGTTGGTTTGAAAAGATTTGTCTCTACATGTAAAAGAAAATTTTGGAAATATAGAAAATATCGATAGCGATTATTTGTAGAGTTGTACTTTATGTTGTATGTATCTCTCTGTACATTTTCAATTTTTAATAAGCTTCTGGGTATTCTCATAATCAAAAACATTGTAATTGGAGATTATATGACCTTGTTATAGTCCTATAAAACAAAACCCTTGAACTTAGAATAGAAAATTCTTAGAAGCCTGGGAAGACTTCTGTCTGGGTAAATGAATTTCCTGTTCTTCACATAAAAAGGATCTGATCATGATTGAGTCCTGCCTCTATTTCCTGGGGAAGCTGCAGTTATATTTCTGGTCAGAAGATGGGGCTTGCTAGGTGAACTGAATTTTTTCAAGGCAACCATTTTTATGAAAGTGGCAAACAAAACAATGACACATATTTTTGTTTAGTGGACTATGAGACAGCATGCAAATTATTATTATTATTCCAATTAAAATTATATGTGCTAAGAAGGAAAAATCCACACAGTGATTGATGTGATGATTCAAACATCATCTACAGTCTGGCTCATAATAGATACAAGTAGTTTTGTTATTTCCCTTCTCTCTTGCCCCCACCTCACACTTTTCCAGTAAGAGAGATGATTTCAACATCAATCAAATAGCATAATTGTGTCACAGAGATAATTTAAAATAAAAAGAACAAGAAGGAAAATAAACATGACATCTACATCACAGATGAGATTTCATCTCACTCCTGTGTTTTAGAATGGCATGCTATCTAAAGTTTTGGTAGGGAAATTTCTTTATGTTTTTTCCATTTATTTGTTTTGAATTCCTATCTCCTTTTATATAGCCTTCTTTTGAAGTGAAAAGCAAGACAACTGAATCAGAGAACCCAGTCTTCTGTGATTCACGTAATACTGGGTAAGACTTGTTCCATTTCATGAAACATTTAATATTAAAAACCTTTTTGAGAACTTGAGTTATAATTTATTTTTCTTCCTTTTCTGCAGCCATAGCATTTTAAATTAGAAGCCACATTGCATACTAAAACCATGTTACATTGAACATTTGAGGTATTTTTGCTCCCCATTCAATAGCCTGAACATTTTGTAATTAAAAGTCATTTCTTCTAGGTTGGGGAAAGAACCTCATATGTGAAGAAATTGTGCAAGAAGCTATTCAGGTTTCTACTTGAGCTCTTAGCCACCTGACGCTCAAGAAATCTTTGATAACTGTCCTATTCAATGAGTAAACAGCATACATTCTGAATCTCTGCCTTCTAAGCTCATGCTTTTACTAAGGTCATTGTGTTATTATCTGGGTCCAAGAGATACATAGTTTATTATCTTTGCCTGCCTGCTTTGGTAAACAGGAAAATGTTTCTAGCTTAAAGATTATAAATTATATAAATTATGGAACAGTGCTTCTCTTGTTCTTGGACAAGTTGCAGTAAAATCACTTGAGAACTTAGAAATGCAAAATGTTGGACCCTATCTACACCTTCTGGATAAAACTCTCAGGATAAGGCCTAAAAATATAGATTTATTAAGACCTTGAGATAATTCTGAAGCATGCAAAGTTTAGAGTCCCTCTGCCATAGGTATAAAATTGGGAACACAGATGCCCCAGACCACTAATAACATAGAATTCCTGACACACCACTACAACCTTTCCCACCTCTGCCAGCATGTACACCAACTCAATCCTTGATAATTTTGTGGAATAGTAAGGACAAGTTCTTGAATTTGAGGTATTATAAATCTCTTCTTCAATTCTTACCCTCACCCTAAATTATGTTGCATTTTCCCCTCCATCTCATGCCCCACTGAGTATTATTATTTCTTTTATCTCATCTGAAATTTGTAATCACCCACCTTCTGCTTTGGTAAAATTGTTTGCTGATAATTTTCTTCTTTTCCTTTTCCCTGTTCTAGTATCTTCCATATTGACCCATTTAAACGACGGGATCAAGCATCCTTGAGAAAGTCTGCTGGAGAACAGGTTACAAGTTGTAAACATTTTGTAGTTCTGAGACAAAGGAGATTTTGGTGAGGAACATTGTGTTTGGTAGGAACTGCCTCAGCAGTGACGAGAATAGCCATAAACCTCAGTCTCTGATAATAATATTTTAGCACACAAATCTAAATCACAATGGATGCTGAGTATGTCTTATGCAATTGGAAAGACCAGTTCTGGCCAGCAAAAGTTTTGTCCAGATCTGAGACTTCATCAAACAGTAAGAGAAAAAAGACATTTTCCCTAGAACTTCAAATACTCTCACTAGATGAAAAAATTAAAGTTGAAAGCACAGAAACAAAAATCCTAAATAAGTCTCAGATTGAAGCCATTGCCTCTTCATTAGCAGCACAGTCAGAGGGTGGTTCTCCACCTAGAGAGGAAACAGCCTATGAAAGGTCACTAAAAGTGGCACTGTGTATTCTGAATGAGAGAACAAATTTGAATCAAGCAAGCAGTTCAGATGAAGAGACCACTGCACTGTCTCAAAATGTACCACAAAAGCTTTCTGATTTACCGCCTCCTAAAAAGTATCGGAAACATACAGGAAACTTGTCAAAGTTTCTTGAGGAAAGTGGAAATCAATCATCCCTGTTAGTATCTTCAGAGAGTGATGACTCCCTGTATAATGATAAATCACAGGTGCATACAACAATTAATACTATTCCAAGTGAGATGGAAACAAAGTCATCGCAAAACTCCAGCTGGTGCCATACTTTTCCTCCACTTTCAGAAGATGAAAAGAACAAGAAAAAGATTGACATGTCAACAATTGGGTCTTTGCATTCCACAATCAAAGAAGAAGATGCGTATGTTAAGCAAGAGAAGTTCACTCCAACTTCACCATCAGATATCTTAATTGTACCCAAAGCTTTGAAAGGGGAGCCAGAGGACATCTTCCCAGAGGCTCTGGCTACTTCCTCTGAATGCCCTACTTTCTCAGAGAATATTGAGGATCCTGGAGAGGGTCCCTCGTATTCATGCTTAGATACCAGCCAGAATCAACCTGTGGAATCAGAGATGGGTGTTGCAGCATCGCCCCAGCATTGTTCATGGGAATGTCAGGCTTCATATAGTGCCTCTAGCAGTGTCACAGATTCTTCACTTCTTAGGAATAATGAAACAAGTCTTCAGAGTGTGGATTTTGAGGAGTGTGGTGAAGAACTTCAAGCTTCTGATAAGTCAGTGCCTCTAAATCCTATTGATACTTCTGTGTTAGATGATGATGAAGAAGATGAAGTACTTCCACGCATTGTTTTTAATTATGAACCACGTTCATTTGAAACAGGAATGATAGTCTGGTTTAAATATAAAAAATATCCATTTTGGCCAGCAGTAGTGAAAAGCATCAGGCGAAAAGAGAAAAAAGCAAGTGTGCTTTTTGTTGAGGCAAACATCAATCCTGAAAAGAGAGGCATTAGAGTGCCTTTGAGAAGATTAAAAAAATTTGATTGTAAAGAGAAACAAGCACTAGTGGAGAAAGCCAGGGAGGATTATAGTGAAAGTATTGACTGGTGCATCTCGCTGATTTGTGACTACAGAGTTAGAATAGGTTGTGGTTCTTTTACAGGCTCTTTCCTTGAGTATTATGCTGCTGACATTAGTTATCCAATCAGGAAAGTAATCAAACAGGGTACCTTCAGGAACTTATTTCCAACGCTGCATAATGAAGATTCTGTGGGACCGATGGCCACGACTTCCCGGACCAAGAAAATGTCTTTCAAAAAAATCCTCCCTGACCGAATGAAGGCAGCTCGGGATCGAGCCAACAAGAACCTAGTGGACTTCATTGTGAATGCAAAAGGAACCGAGAACCATCTTCTGTCCATTTTAAATGGCTCAAAAAGGTCCAGATGGTTGAAATCATTTTTGAAAGCAAAGAGGTTCACTCCCTGTATTGAAACATACTTTGAAGATGAAGATCAGTTGGATGAGGTGGTGAAATATTTACAGGAAATCTATAAGCAAATAGATGAAAGAATGCTGGCTCTGATAAGAGATGATAAAATTAAATTTATCCTAGAAGTTCTTCTACCAGAAGCAATCATTTGTTCAATTTCTGCTGTTGATGGTTTGGATTACAAGGCAGCTGAAGCAAAGTATTTAAAAGGACCATGTCTAGGATACAGGGAAAGAGAGTTATTTGATGCAAAAATCTTATTTGAAAAGAGACGGAAACGATCAACAGAAGCTCGCTAAATTGCCTGAGTGTCCAAATCATAACAGGGAGCTTTCATAGATACTAATTTAAAAAAAAAAAACTCTTTAACATATATTTTCCAGAAATGGGTGACTTTAGGTAATATGTTCACCTTTTTTTCAATCTCTGTGATCTATGAATATTACTACTTCAACATTTTCTTTCTCACGCTTTTTCAAAGTCAATTTTATTGACAATTTTCAGCAGCTCTACTTTCTCATAATTTCTAGAATGCATAATACCTAAATTTTTAAGGGAAAGTGCTATTTTGTTTTCTTGACATATTTGTGTCTATGCTGTATAGTTAAATACAGTGCACAATCATTTACATATTAACATTGCACTAGTATTAGATATTAAGCAAGATGATTAGAAAAAAGTCTAAGAAAAGTTGAGTATATATTTTTGCTTAGTTTTTTATAAAATATTGGGTTTCTCTTAAGATAGTTGAATTATTTTTCCTGCCATGTCTATTTATTTTTGGAAAAAAATCTCTGAGATGTAGAACCAAAGATAGAGATGCTTTGCTATATATTATAACTATCTGTAATTGTTTTTGCAAGAAAACAATCTGGAATAAAAAATAAAGTAAATGGATTACCTGCATGCCATCTATATGTTTGAGAATAACATCTCAGCATGCAGAAAATAATATTGGCAGCCTGGAACAGGATTGTTCATTCTACACTTCCTTGAAATTCCATTTATGGAGTGTCTATTATTCAACAGCTGAACGGTTTCTTAAACAGACAGGCTTTTGTGACTGCCTTTATAACTAATAGTAACTGTATCTTAATACAGCCATCTGACCATATGTGGAAGGCAGTTATTGTCATTGTATTCACAGTCTGGCTACTCTAGATTATGAGTCCAGGCTGACTGCTTAAGGAATCCATGTAGTTTGATGTGAACTGTAGAAAATGCAAACACTTTGTTCTGGGTATTGTATCTCTAAATACATAAGTCATTTGTTTCAAACCAAGCAATCTGTATCATATGACTTATTCATAGAATAGTTCAGTTGGTTCCAATACTATAAATGCCAGCTGGTAAATCATTCCAGGCTAAAACAAAGACTAGATGGACCAGAATCTGTGAATTTGGAAATGGTTCATAGAAAAAGCCTCCATTTGGCTAAATATGACAATTATCCAAATGTATTTAAAAGTATACAGTTAAAAGTTAAAGCCTGAAACCAATGAATAGCTTATTCTAACTTGAAACAAGGCTAGTGAAATAAATGTTTTAAGGGCTACTTTATTCTAGAAACTTGACATAAAAATAAACACTAAAGGCTTAACATGAACCTGTCTGCATTTTTACTCTTAGAGTGAGACAGCTGTTACTCTTGGCTTTTGTTATGTGTTCACATGGCCACATTTATGTAAAATTTGCAAAAGTTTGATATTTTTATTTGTAATAAAACCATTGTATCTTTCATTTTTGATGCTCACGTTATTATATTTCAGATTGTATAGTTACATAACTGGTGTTTCTCTGACTGGAATTTTTGCTTGTTGTAGTCTTCATTTTAATGCTTGTTATACATTATCATATCATTCTAAATAAATATTCACTTTCATGACTGATTTTTGTATTATTTTAAAAGAAAGACTTCCAAATTACCTAAGTTTCAGATTCCACAGAATCTTTGGTCTGCCTGACAAAAACCAAGACTCCTTTGGCATACAGCCTGTATCAGTCTTTATAGCTTCTTCATGATTCTGGGGAGTGTTTGACAGAAGACCATCACACACTATATGTCAACCTCATGCCCTGGGAAAACACACTGTATTTATAACGTTGGGTCCCTTTGATACCAATATATTTCCCATCTTCAATTTTCTCAATGGACCCATTTATATCACCTGGTTTTGATATTTCTTTACCTCATTTGTGTATTCACTCATTCACACATTTGTTAGTCAGGAAAGCAAGCCGTATGTGGTTTAAAGCTCTGCTCTGCTCTGAGGATTTAAGATAGCAGATGTAAAGTGATCCAAATGACAATCTAATTTCTAAAAGGACCAGAGTGCACTACTTTATCATAATAGTGAGAAATATTTATTAATCTCATGGAATAAATGTCTATATTTGAGAACCAAAGCCCCAGGCTTCCTCACGTTTATGTTATTGGGAACCTGCTTTGGGGTAAAGGGGAGGACCCTTGATTCCTCCTGAGTTGTCTTGTATATTGTGGAATGTATTGAAGTAAAGGAGATGTGTCTCAGACATGCATCTATTCTCCTTTGCATGAGTTGGCATTTGGGGTATTAGAATGGATGAGTTTGTCTTCCAACTCAGTATGGATTCTGAGATTCCTTTTAGCCTGAGTGGTTGAGGCCAGCCCTAAGAGTACATTAATGTGTATCTCTTACCTAGGTTTTTGTGTCTGATGGGAATGCCCACTTTATAAGGAGTCCTTCATCTCTTCTAATCATAAGGCAGACTGCCAAATATCAGGCTCAAATTCTAGTTGCAATGCTGACAGAGATGCATGGAAACTATTCACAACATTTACAGGTCTCCATGTCAATACATGTGTCCTAATAAGGAAAGAGTAGAACTCTGAGACCTATAGTACTGACAGGTGTGAGAATCTTGGATATCTACAATCCCTTGACCCCTCAGCCAGCCAAAAGCAGTCACCTAACCCTTGTTACTGGAGAACAACCTCCTTGTTCCTAGAGACAAGTTAATAACCTCATCTAAGACAGTTACCTCAAAGGTTGTTCATCTTACTCAATATCCAGCACATAAGTTTCACTGATCCTAACTCATATGACAAGGGTTAGGTATCATCACAACAGAAGAAGCAAAATACAGTCTCTGTTTAGATGTAAAACCAAGAAGGAACTATAGGAACTAGCTAAGTAAGATGTATTGGCATGAACTGGGATAACATATTTTGGAATGTATTTTGAGGATGTCAAATTAGCAACAAAATAGGACATTATAAGTGAATATAGGAGAGAATTTACATGGGAATGCACATGTATGACTCAGGGTCCTGTGACCTGGAACTACCTTAATATTCTACTAGGTAGCATCTTAAAGCTTGGACAACAGCTTATAGTAAATGAGATGGAGACACTGAAACTTCCTTGCTAGAGTATTGAGAAATTGATATGAAGGTCAAATAGAGTGAAGATATTAGAAATAATTCATTGCATGAGACAAGGACCTATATCTAAACTATTTTCTCTGGGAGGGCAGGGAAGACATTACTACAAGTGTGAGGAGGAGTACTGACATTTTTGAGAGGTTCAGTGTAGGCCCTCCACTGCAAACCATGATTAGAAATAAACTATGTTGCAACAGAAATGATAGGATTCCAGCAATGGCCAGGTGTCTCAGTTGGTTGGAGCATCGTCCCATACACTAAAAGGTTGTGGGTTCAATCCTCAGGACACATACCTAGGTTACAGGTTCAATCCTTGGTTGGAGTACATATGGGAGACAACTGATCGATGTTTCTCCCGTTTCCCTCTCTTTTCCTTTCCGTCTCCCTCCCTCCCACTTCCTTCTCTCTCTAAAATCAATAAACATATCCTTGGGTAAAGAAATTTTGAAAGTACATAAAAAATGACAAAATTCCAGAATCGCAAGGCCCAGGTGAGGGAAAATAAGTCAGGGTCAAGTTGGGCATCATTACCATGATAAACAAGGTTAGAGTGGAGTCAGGCTGTTGACTGACAGAAATCTGTGGTAATGCGTTATAGATAACATTACAGGGTTAGATATATGGACAGCTGACTAGAGTATTATTTCTTTTGTACAAAAATAAAAACAGAATTGGCAAGTAAAGACTAACGTTAGCAGCTGTGGGAAAAAATCATAGTCCCAACCAACTTTCTACATCTGTAGTGCAAGTAGCCCTTCTACTCGGTCATATGACCCAACATATTCTGATAGTGCTAATGGTATGTATGGTGAATAAAGATGCACTATCTAGTCATTCTAAACCATAACAGAGTTGCAACACAGAACCTGAGGTTCTGAACAAAAGCCATCATATGCCAGTAAACTACTTGGCATTAAAAAAAAAAAAACTGCTCCTTGTATACTATTTTGGAGTTAGTAGACACGAAGTGCCTAACCAGGAGACAGTAATTGACTATATGACAGGGACTCCCCATCATACACTGTACATATGGGATTCACTGAGTCATAAGAGTTGGCAGGCTTAAAGAGCAGTCCACCCTATGAAGGAAATGCTACATTCATAATCTAGCCTGAGAAGGCACAAATAAATGATTGCTACCCTTACCATTGAACATAGTTGCAATGATATACCTCATAGAGTAGGATGTGATCTATGGCCAAATAATGAAATAGGAAATTATCAAGTCTAGTGCATAGATGTGTCAGCATTAAATATTGATGATAACTGTAAATGGACTGTCACCCCATTCCAGCTTCAGTTGAAATATTCCTAAAGGATAATATTGAAATAAAAACTCCCAGCTGGCAGAACTGTGAGCATTACACCCAGTCCTTTAGTCTGTTTGGAGGGAGCTGTAGCTTGAGGTGGTCTCCTGGATTGTGGAGAACAGTTTGATTGGTATGTCACGGTCTTGGAAAAAGAAGTATTTTAAATGAAAGGTAAGAAAGTTTGGATAAGAGGCATGTGGATGGAACTATAGGAATGGAAACAAAGCATATATATATCTATGCCTCATATTAATGCCTACCCAAAGAATTGACATAGAGAAAACATTTTAAAAACCATGTGGATCTGATGACTTGTACTGTAGATATCAAACAGCTTCTCTCCTCAGTCATCTTAGTTCTGGCACATTATATCTATTGCCATGATGGCATGGATTGAATCTAAGCTTCAACTTGGTTTTCTGTCACCAAGATTGATCAGGCTAATGCCACTGCTGAATGTGTAACTCCTCAAGAGCAACAGTTGATGCTGGGCCTTCCTTCAAGGATATCATTCAGCTATATCATGCTACATTGAATGCATTGCACCCATTCTATCTATGAGATGGCAGTAATTCATCCACATAAAAATGGATACCAATTTTAGACCCATAGAATCAAGCACCACTTGCTTATAGTGATGCGCATTTTATAACACAAGCTTGTTTCACTTTTCCTCCTACCTTGTTTTACCACTCATTTCCCTCACTCTGACTCACTAGAACTACTTGCCAAAGGAGCTGCTTACATGGAAATTTCCGTATCACACTCTCTATTGTGGACATTCAGACTAAGATAGCCAGTGATAATTACATATATATTTTATAAAACATAAACAGGTACCACTTTACCAAAATATATTAAATATTTTAAAATTATTCATAAATTAAAGCCATTAAAATTTAGTAAGTTTTCCAGTTCTCAGTAAGATACATTTCCTGCTATTTTCCTGCCAAAATCAATAACATGTTTTCACCTAGGAAACCAGAGAAAAAATACATCATATCTATAAAAAGTAATGTATATTTTTTCTAGAAATATAAATCTATAGTTTTCTGTTTTTTAAAAAATTCATTAATATAAGCCATTGGATTTCCTTTCTTTAAAAGATTTACCTATTTATACTTACAAAGAGAGGAACGGAATGAGAAAGAGAGGTAGAGAAACATCAATGTGTGGTTGCCTCTCACATCCCCACTACTGGGGACCCAGTCCACAACCCAGGCATGTGCCCTGACTGGGAATTGAACCAGCAACCCTTTGTTTCACAGGCCAGCACTCAATCCACTGAGCCACATCAGCCAGGACACCATTGGATTTATTTTTAAAATAATTCCTAAATGTCCCCTATTAAGCCTATTTATTTTTGTAAAAATTCCTTTGAAATGGCAAACCAGTGACAGAGGCCTTCTTATATATTATGACTAACTTCAATTGCTTTTGCAAGAAAATATTCCATAATTAAAAAATAAAGTTAATGCATTATCCTTATGAAGTCTATTTGTGTGTGAATGAAATGTAAATCATTTTGCCAACCATGTGAACAATTACTCACTCTATACTTCCCTGAAATTTCACTTATAGGATGGTCAACTTCTCAACAGTCATATGGCTTCTTAAAATAGGCAAGTTTTTGGTTGTGTTTTTGTCATCGATTGGATCCTCTTAACACAGCTATCTAATCGTATGGGGAAGGTAGATAGAGTTATTGTATTCATGATCTGGCTATGCTAGAGTATGAATCCAGGCTGACAGCTTATGAAACCATCCAGTTTGGTATAAACTGTAGGAAATGTAAGCATTTTGTTCTGATTCTTGTATCTCTAAAAATGTAGTCATTTGCCATAAGCCATGTAAGCTTTATCATCAGCTTTATTCATATATTTAGCTTCAATATGTTCCAGTAATATACATGCTAACTGGTAAGTCATTTTAGGCTGCGAGAAGGAGTAGATGAGGTCTAGGAATTTGGAAATGTAATACAGATAAAACCTCTATTTGGCTAAATATAATTATCTGAATATGGATAGATATACACAATTAAAATTTAAAGACTGAGTCAATTAATTATTGAAAAAGATATTGAGACATTTTTGTAAAAATAAATGTTGGGAAAACTATTTTAAAATCTGATGTGAAAATAAATATTAAGGGGTTAGCTGAGACATAACTGCATTTTTATCTCTTAAGGTAAGTCACCTGCTTCTCAGGTGATATTATTTACATAAATATTTTTTTCATAGTAGTGACTATAGTAACTGAATTTATAGGAGAGACTGAGAGCACTTTCCTAATTTCCCATCACTTCACAGAAGAAGCTCCTTTAACAAAAATTATATGGCATTTCCTATTGGATGGGTGATTATTAATTTTCCCTTTACTTAGTAAGTTAATGTTTTCAGAGGAAGACGGATGTTTAGGCAAAATAATTGCAAATAAAAATTGTGTTATACAGATTTTCAACATTGATTTCAATGTATGACAAAAATTTAAAATGTTTAGTTGCATATACTGCTAAAAACAGCTATAAAACTTGAATGAGATGCATGGAGAAGGTCTATGAGGACTATGAAATATAAATAACAGCAGGTAAAATCAGAAAGAACAATCAAATTCAAAGTATCATGGAATGGACAGTGGTTTTAACATATTTTTGTTCTTGCATCCCTGACTTAAGTGCAATGCATTCTGAAACCCAGAAGTGAGAACTGTGGTATAGAAAGTGAGAGTTCCAGAGAGCTCAAAGACTTGAAATGGAAATTCCTAACATTCATAGAGATCACAGATATATCCCTTTTTCTTTCCATCTTTGATATACACCTCCCATCATATGCAATGTTTTTTCAAAATGCATCCTCGAATGGAACTTAAAACCTAAAACTATACAACATCCACAAGAAAACATAGGAGACACTCTTCATGACCTTCAGTTAGGCAATGATTTCTAAGTTGTGACACCAAAAACATGGTTGATAATAAAACTAATAAACTGCACATTATCAAAAGTAAAATTAGTCTTCTTGAAAAACACTGTTAAGAGAATGAAAAGGCAGGCTACAGAGACAAAATATATTCAAAAACTACACCTGATAAAGGACACATATCAAAAATATGCAAAAATCATAGAACTCAATAAAAAAATAACCCAACATAAAATAGAATCACAAAATTCAATAATAAGATAAAAAACAACACAACATAAGATGAAGAAAAGATTTTTCAGATATTTTGTTAAAGAAGATATATGGGTGGCAAATTAATGTATCAAAAGATTTTAACATCATTAATTAGGGAAGTGTAAATTAAAACCATAACACCACCACATACTTATCAGAATGGCTAAAATTAAAAATATTAACCATACCAAGTACTGGCAAGGATATGGAGAAACTGGAAATGTCATACACTGCCAATAGGAATATAATACAATACAGACACAATGAAATACAGTTTGGCGGTTTCTTTAAAAGTTAAACACACACCTACCATGTGATCTAGAAATTCCACTCCTAGATATTTACCCAAGAGAACTGAAACATATTTTCACAGAAAGATTTGCACACAAACATTTATAGAAATTTTATTTGAATTAACAAAAGAACTATAAATGTTATCAATCCAAATGTCCACTAAGAAGTAAATGGATGAACTAAAAACTGATGACTCTACATCTATACCTATATTACACTGTATCTACACTTTCATCTACATCTCTATCTTTACCTATCTCTCTATACATATATTTCATTAATGAAAATGAAGTTTTGATATATGCTACAACATAGATGAATGTCAAAAGAATTAGAGTAGGGAAAGAAGCCAAGCAATAAAAGTACATACTGAGTAATTACATTAATATGAAATCATAAAAAATGCAAAGCCTATGGGTGACTTTGGAACAGGAGGGAGGTTGCAGGGTGTAGAAACAAGGAGGGATTACAGGAAGAATAAGAAATCTTCTAGGAATGATTGAAATTTCACTATCTTGAAAGTTGTTATAGTTTCATGGGCTTATGCATATGTCAAAAACTGTATTGTATAATTTAAGAACATGTATTATATTCTATGTGGATGATAACCATGGACATCCATTGAATAAAGTGATTGGAAGTGACATACTATGTAAAAAATAATCAAAAGCATGCTGGAGTGGATATATTAATATCAGAAAAATTAGATTTCAAAACAATGAACATTAAAGGGTTAAAGAGGGACAACAACGATATAAAGGAGTCAGTTAATCAAAAATAAGAAAATACCCTAAATAAGCATGTGCCTAACAAGTGAGCTTCAAAATAAACGAAGCAAAAAAACAAAAACAAAAACAAAAAACATAGGAAATAAAGGAGAAATAGGAAAACATGCATTTATAGTTGAGGGTTTTAACACTATTCTCTCAGTAAGTTATAGAATAAATAAGTTTGAATATGATTTAGATAAGACTATCAACCACCTGACCCAACTGATCACTCCACACAACAACTGGCATAATAAACATTATTTTCATGGATGCATGGGTGATTTACCAAGATAGACCTTACTTTGCACCAATTAAATACCCCAAGAAGATTAAAATATTAAAATCATACAAAGAATTTTCTATGACCATAATGGAATTAAACTAGGAAAAAATATAAAATATATATTTAGGTCTAATCATTTTAAAATTAAATAGCATTAATAAGTAACTCAGAAAGTCAAAGGGAAAGCCATATGGAAAATTAGAATGTATTTTAATGGATAAAAACAAAACACAACATAACCAAATTTTTGTGATGCTCCTAAAGCAATACTTAGAGAAAAATCTATAGCATGAAATATTTGGAATAGGGAAGAAGAAAAATTTCCAATCAATTATCTAAGCTACCGCATTAGGAAATTAGGGAAATAAAGAAATTTATCACCATTGAAAGCAATAAGAATGAAATAATAAAAATGAGAGTGTAAGTCAATGAACTTGAAAGCAAGCAATTGATAAAGAAGACGAAGCAAAACACAAACTGATTCTTTAAAAAGTTCAAGAAAATTGATAATGCTACACCCTGACTGAACAAAAAGGACAACAAAAAGGAGGAAAAAAATCATCAATTATCAGAAATTAGCCTTGGCTGGTATGGCTCAGTGGATTGACTGCCGACCTGCGTACCGAGGGGTCGGAGGTTCAGTTCCCAGTCAAGGCACATGCCTGGGTTGCAGACTGGGTCTCCGGTGGGGGCATATAAGAGGCAATAACACGTTGATGTTTCTCTTGTTCTCTTTCTCCCTCCTTCTCCTTCTCTCTAAAAATAAATAAATAAAACCTTTTAAAAAGAAATTAAAGGTGGGGTATCTATACAGATACAATAAATATATAATAAGTGAATATTATGAATATGTTTATACCAATAAATGCAACAACTCAAATTCTATAAGCTAGCTGCTTGAAAAGGAGAAACTACCAGAGGTCACTCATAAAGGAATCTATAGCCTTAATACTTCTGAACATATTGAAGAAATTGTATTCATAGTTAAAATTCTACCAATAATGAAAACTCCAGATCCAGAAGTCTTCACAGGGGTATTGCAATGAAGTCAGGAAAAGAGATAAAAAGATATACTGATTTGAAAAGAAGATAAAACTGTCTTTTATTTTCAGGTGTCATGATTCCCTACCTAGACCCCCCCAAAAAAATCACTAAAATGATGCTGTAATAATTGAATTTACAAGGTTGCATGGTGCAAGGATAATAAATAAAATCAGTCATGTTTTCATATACAAGCAATAAAAAATTAGAAATTAAAATGAACAAAGAGTACTCATATATGTACACCAAAAATAAAATACATATATATATGAACCTAACAAAAATATTTGCAAGACTTCAGTGACACAAATAACAAAATATTGCAGAGACAAGTCAAAGACTTTAAAAAAAGAATTATATAATGTTCATAGATTGGGAGTCTGAAAATTAAGATGTCTGTTGTCCCCAAATTTATCTATGGATCTAATGCAAAATTAATCAAAATCTTGGCAGGATTTTACTTCCCTAGAAATGGAAATGCTGATTCTAAAATGTATATGGAAATCAAAAAAACTGAGAATAGCCAAGATAGTTTTGAAGATGAACGAATTTGGAGGTCTGAGTATACATGATTGCAAGACTATAAAAGTCTGCAGTAATAAAGACAATGTGCTATTGGCAAATGTATAGAAAAGTAGAACAATGGGGTAGGAGGGCAAGAGAATAGACATATAGAACAATGGGGCAGAAGGGTGAGACCAGAAATAGAACCATGCAGAGTCAATTGATTTTCAACAAAGACAATTCAAAGGATAAAAGAAAATCATTTCAAGAAATTATGCTGGGACAATTGCATTTTTCATATGAGAAAAAAGTGAACTTTGACCTATATTGAAGACAGTGCATTAAAAAAGTAATTCCTGGAGAATCCAAGATACAGGAGAGTAGACAGAAAGTGCACTCATGTCATCCCAGGACCGAACTGGAATTACAACTAAAATAAAAATGATCATCCTGAATGGCCTACTGAAGTCTAACTGGACTGAAATGTTGTAACTAAGGATTTAAAGAAGAAGGCACATTGAGACTGGCAGAACGGACAGAAATGAAAAAAGGGCTGGCGCCACTCACATGGGTGGTATTTGAGATTCCAGAAGGATATCTTAGCTGCAAAAAGTTCATCTTCAGGAGAGAGTGGTATCATCCCCAAACCAGGCTCCCCAACCCCGAGCATCAGAGCTGAGAAGAGATGCCCACATAAGATCTGGCTGTGAAAATCGGGGGGGATTCTGTCTGTCAGGGAGAGACAAGAGTCTGCTAGAGGCACAGATGTACTCTTAAAGGGCCAACACACAAAATCTCCTTCACAGCCAGTCACCCTAGGCTCCAGCAGACAAAGGGCAGAGCAAACTAGAACCATGAGGAGAGACTGGGGTTTGTGGCTCAGAGGAGAGAGCTGAAGGGACAGCCAGGATTCCTGTGCTGAGTCCCTCTGTCACACTGCAGAGATATCTTTCTTGGGAGGAGCACCCCCCTCCATATGGCAGCAGCCTAGGGGAATGCAACAGTCCCGCCATCTGGACTCCCTGTTGTTCCACCCTATGGAGTTGGTGCCATATTGAGAAGTCAGCTGGCTGCCCCAGGGTCTAGAGGACTGGGCAGACTCAGTGGGTATCAGCGATTGAGTTCATATGGCTTTGGGGAAGGAGCCATTATCCTCACTTTCTGTGACCTGACCAGTCCATCCCCTCACAGAAGATACACTAACCCAAACTTCAGTGCTCCCAGTGGCCCCACACTCCTGAATCCTGGTGGCCCTATCTTGCCAAGGAGGTCTAGGTAGAATCTGAGACAGACGGAGTTGTGTGACTCCAAGGCAGGCACAATTCCCCCCATTTTCCACAAAACCTGCTGAGTTTGGGCTCCTGGCAGAACCTGGGACAGATTGAGTTCTACGGCCCTAGGTCAGGAGACATTTTTCTTTGCACTCCCACCAGTGCAGAGCCCTCCCTTCACATGGTCAAATCTTGGTATGTTTGTGTTTGATAAACTCTACTAGCTTACCCTGATGACTCCCTGAGATCTCACACCAAAACAAGGGTCTGTGTGCACCAGGGAGGGGCAGCTAAACTTGGCATATACTGTGGCTTTCAGGCCTAGCAGTGGCACTGAGTTTGAACCTGTATCAATCTAATGAACACTGCTCACTCCTACCTGGTGACTCATTGGGAACTTACCTTATGAAATTCAAATACCACCAGAGGTTCTTCCAGTTATTGAGCCTAACAGGAAGTTGGCAGGCAGAGACTACTTTTGCGGTGCATTGGGTCTTTTGCTGACCTGGCCCCAGGCTCAGTGCTGATGGAAGCGTACCTTGCTTGGTGTGCAGCATGGTCCTTCCCACACAAACCAAGACACCACTGGGGCAGTCAGAAACTATGGATCATTTCAAAGCTCCAAACGGGCTGCCCAGGGTCAGTCATAGGCAGCATCTGACATTGACATGCACCATAGTCCTTGCTAAAAGACCCCAGAACAGGCACACACAGTGGCTAACGTCAATTTCAGAGAAAGATCCAACTAACTTCACAAGTGGCATATCCACTAGACCCTGCTGAAACGAATTCCACTCCATGTGGTCAGCACCTGCACGGCAGCCCATACACTGTGGTCAGGGTCCATCTTTACAGTCAACCAGTCTGAGTGTTGATCCCACATATGAATATGCCAATAGCAATCAAGCCTCAACTACAAGAGATGCGCCCACATAACCCATACAAGGGACATTCCTAGAGAACCCAGTTCAGGTGATCAAGGAGACTGCACCACTGGGTCTCACAGAACAACGAGTGCATAAGGCTACCCTTCTAAGGCTAGGAGACATAGCAGATATACCTAATACATAGAAACAAATACAAAGAGGAAGCCAAAATGGGGAGACAAAGAAACATGACCAAAATGAAAAAAAAATAAAAGATATACCAAAAAAAAAAAGAGAGAGAGAGAGAGCTAAATGAAACAGAAGCAAACAATTTATCAGATACAGAATTTTTTAAAAAATGTTTATAAAGATACTCAAGGAAATTAGTAAGAACTTCAACAGCCTGAAAATGGATATAAAACCATGAAAAACAACCAGTCAAATGAAGAATACAATATTTGAAATGAAGAATATACTAGAAGGAATAAACTAGACGTTGGATGAAGCACTGGAACAAATTGGTGATTTGGAAGACAAGGTAGCAGAAAACACCCAATCAGAGCACGAAAAAGAAAAAGAAAGATTTTTTTAAATGAATATAATTTAAGGGTCCTTCAGTATAACATGAAGTATGACAATATCCACATCACAGGGCTACCAGAAAAAAAAAAGAGAGAGAGAGAAACAGAGACAGAGGGAGACAGAGAGAGAGAGAGAAAGGGACTCAGAAAACATTTGGAAAAATAATGACTGAAAATTTCCCTAACCAGGTGAAAGAAAAAGTCACACAAGTCGGATAAGCAGAGAGTCTCAAACAAGATGGACCCAAGATTCCCACACCAAGATACATTAGCATTAAAACTGCAAAGGTTAAAAACAAAGACAATCTTAAAAACAGCAAGCAAAGACCGTTAATTACCTACAAGGGAACACCCATAAGACCGTCAGCTGTTTTGTTTTGTATTTTTTCAACAGGAACACTTGAAGCCTAAAGGGATTGGCATACAGTATTCAAAGTGATTAAAAAAACAAGGACTTAAAACCAAGATACATTAACCAGTAAGGCTATCATATAAATAAAGAGCTTCCCAGATAGGAAAAAGCTAATGGAGATCATGACCACCAAACCAGTATTACAAGAAATGTTAAAGAAGAAGAAAAAGAAAAAAAATAGAGAAACACAGTTATAAAGAATAAAATGCCAATAAATATACGCCTATCAATAATCACTTTAAATGTAAATGGATTAAATTCTCCAATCAATATGCATAGGTTAGCTGACTGGATAAGAAAATAATACCCATATATATGCTGTCTAAAAGAGACTAACCTCAGAATGAAAGAACCATGCAAACTAAAAGTAAAGTTATGGGAAAAGATATTTCATACAAATGGAAAGGAAAAGAAGCTGGGGTAGCAGACAAAATAGACTTTAAAACAGAGACTATAATAAGACACAATGAAAGACACTACATAATGATAAATGGATCAATCCAACAATAGTCTATAACCCTTGTAAACATTTATACATTCAACATGGGAGCACCTAAGTATATAAAGCAAACCTTCATGGGAATAAAGAGAGAGATCAATATTAACAGAATCATACAAGGGGGTTTTAACTCCCCATTCACAATCATTGGATAGACCTTCCAGACAGAAAACCAACAAGGAAACAATAGCCTTAAATGACACACTTGATCAGATGGATTTAATTGATATCCTCAGAGCATTTTACCCTAAAGTAACGGAATATACATTTTTAAAGCATGCATGGAACACTTCCTAGGATAGACCACATGTTAGGAAATGAAGCAGTTCTCATTAAATTTGAGATTAAAATTGTACAAGCATCTTCTCCAACCACAAACATGACCCTAGAAATCAATTGCAATAAAAAGAAACAGCTGAAGAACACACAAACACATGAGGCTAAATAGCAGACTGCTAAACAATGAATGGGTCAACCATGGGATCAAGGAGTGGATCAAAAGTAGTTTGAGACAAGTGGAAATCAACACTCAACAACCTAAATCCTATGGAACACAGAAAAAGCAGTACTAAGACGGAAATTTGTAACAATAAAGGCCTACCTCAAGAAGCAAAAGAAATCTCAGATAAACAATCTAACTTTATACCTAAAAGAACTAGAAAAAGAACAGCAAAAAAATCTCAAAGTGAGAAAGAAGCAAATAACAAAGATTAGAGTAGAAATAAATTACATAGAGACTAAAAAATAAAAATAAAAAGATCAATGAATCTAAGAGCTGTTTTTTTAAAAGATAAACAAGGCTAACAAACCACTGACCCAAATCATCAAGAAGAAAAGAGGACTAGAATAAATAAAATCAGAAATAAAAAAGAAGTAACAAGTGGCAGCACAGAATACAAAGGATTGTAAGAAAATATTATCAACAATTATATGACAAAAATTAGACAACCTGGGTGAGATGGATAAATTCCCAAAAACATACATTCTTCTAAAACTTAATCAGGAAGAATAAAAAAATCTGAATAGACAAATTACAACTAATTAAATTGAAGCAGTAATAAAAAAATTCCCAACAAGTAAAAAGCCTGGACAGTATAGCTTCATGGGTGAATTTTACCAAACATTCAAGGAATAACAAACGCCTGTCTTTTTCAAATTATTCCAAAAAATTCACAGGAGGGAAGACTGCCAAACTCATATTACAAAGCCAGCATTATCCTAATTCCAAAACCAGGTAAAGACACTACAAAGAAAGAAGATCATAGGTCAAATCCTTGATAAACACAGATGTTAAAAATCATCAACAAAATATTAGCAAACTGGATCCAGCAATATATTAAAAATATTATACACCATAATCAAGGGGGATTTATTCTGGAAATGCAAGGTTTGTACAATATAAACAATTCAATGAATGTGATGCACCACATAAGCAAAATGAAGGATAAAAATCACATGATTATATCAACAGATGCAGAAAAAGCACTTGATAAAGTCCTGCACCCATTTATGATAAAAACTCCATAAACCAGGACAAGTGGGAACATACCTCAATATAATAAAGGCCATATATGACAAACCCACAGCCAATATATTTAATGGTCAAAAATTAAAAGCATTTCCCTTAATATCAGGGACAAGGCAGAGATGTCTGCTTTTACCACTCTTATTCAATATAGTACTTGAAACCCTAGCCACAGCAATCAGGTAAAAAGAAGAAATAAAAGGCATCCAAATTGGAAAGGAAGAAGTAAAACTGTCATTATTTGCAGATGACATGATACTGTATAAGAAAACCCTAAGCAGTCTACCAGAAAACTATTTATTAGAACTGATAACTTGATTCAGTAAAGTACCAGGACACACAATAAATATACTAAAATCAGTTGCATCTTTTACACCAAAGATGAACTATGAAAAAGGGAAATTAAGTAAACAATCTCATTTACAATTACATCAAAAAATAAAATGCAAAACTTAGGAATAAATTTAACCAAGGTTGTAAAAGACCTATACTTATAAAAATATAAGACACTGTTGAATGAAACTGAAGAAGATACAAATAAGTGGAAGCACATACCATGTTCATGGATAAGAAACATTAACATCATTAAAATTTCCATACTTCTAAAGCAATATATAGATTCAATGCAATTCCTATCAAGATAGTAATGAAATATTTCACAAAACTAGGAAAAATATTCCCTAATTTTTTATGGAATCTAAAAAGGTCCTGAGTCTCTACAGCAAACTTTAGAAAGAACAAGTCTGGAAAAATCACACTGCCTGATATCAAATTATACTACAAGACCATAGTAATCAAAACAGCATGGTGTGGTAATAAAAACAGACATGTAGATCAATGGAAAAGGATGGAGAGCCCAGAAATAAACCTGCACCTTTATGGATAGTTACTATTTGACAGAAGAGGTAAAAGCACACAATGGGCAAAATACAGTTTACGCAACAAATGGTGTTGGGAAAATTGGACAGATATGTGCAAAATATGAAGCTACACCACCTTTTTACACCATACACAAGAATAAACTCCAAAATGAATTAAATATTTAAATGTAAAATTGGGAAAAATGAAAATTCTAGAAAAATCTTGGACATTTCTTGTAGCAAAATTTTTTTTCTGATATATCTCCTTGGGCAAGGGAAACACAAGAAAGAATAAGCAAGTGGGTCTACATTAAACTAAAATGATTTTCACAGCAAAGCAAACCATTATCAAACTGAAAGTACAGCCCACTGAATGAGAGAACGTATTCACCAATGATACATCTGATCAGGGGTTAATATCCAAAATATATAAAGAACTTGTAAAACTCAACACTGAAAAAGCAAACAATTCAATTAAAAAAATGGACAAAGGACCTGAATAGACACTTCTCCAAATATAACACATAGATGGGGAATGGACATACGAAAAGATACTCAAAGTCACTAGTCATCATTGAAATGAAAATTAAAACCACAATGAGATTAGACCCCACACCTGTCAGAATGGCTATGATCAATAACTCACAAACAAGTGTTGATGAGGATGTAGAAAAATAGAAACCCTTATGCACTGTTTGTGGGAATGCAGATTGGCGTAGCCACTGTGGAAAACAATATGAAGTTACCTCAAAAAATTAAAACTGGAAGTGCCTTATGGTCCAGCAATTCCACTTCTGGGAATATATCCAAAATGATGGAAACACTAATTTGAAAGAATATATTCACCTCTATGTTGATTGCAGTTTTATTTACAATAGTCAAGATTTGGAAAGAATCCTAAGTTCCTATCAGCAGATGGAGGGATAAAAAATTCCATATTGCATTTACACAATGGAATGCTATTATACTAAGTGAAATAAGCCAGTCATAGAAAGACAAATACCATATGATTTTACTTATGTGTTTAATATTTTTCTAATGTATTTTTTGCTTGGTATTATTTTCATTTTATTGTTTATGATGTTGCAGTAGTCCCACATTTCCTCCCACTTCCATAATCATCTCCTTTCCATTTCCAATGTCCATGTGTCCTTCATATATGCTTTTTGATTAATCCCTTCACCTTCTTTTAATCAGTCCCCACCTCCTTCATCCCCACTTACAGCTGTCAGTGTATTCCATGATTCTCTGTCTCTGGTTCTATTTTACTCATTAGTTTATTTTGTTCATTAGATTCCTCTTTAATATAATAAGCAATGTTAATAAACAAAATAGAAACAGACTCATAGATGGAGATCAGACTGACAGTTGTCAGAGGGTGGGGTGTTTGGGGTTGGGTGAAATAGTTGGAAAGGAGAGTGAGGTGAGGTCAAAGAGGGTAAAGGGAAGATAAATGGTGATAGAGGGATACTTGACTTGGTGTGGTGAACACAAATACAATATAGAGGTGATGTATTATAGAATTTTACAATTAAAACCTATATAATTTTATTAACTAATAATTCATTAAAATTCAATAAGAACCCCTATGTTCATTGCAACATTTACAGTCACCAAGATATGGAGGCAGCCCAAGTGTTCATCAATATATCAGTAGGTAAAACAAGTGTGGGATATTTACACAGTGGACTAACATTTGGCTGTAAAAAAGAAGAAATATTACCCTTTGCAACAGTATGGATGGACCTGGAGAACATTATGCTAAGCGAAATAAGCCAGCCATAGAAAGACAGATACCATATGATTCCACTCATATGTGGAATCTAATGAAAAAACTGAACAAGCAAAACAGAGACAGACTCATAGAAGAAGAGCAGATAACAGCTGGTGTGTGTGGGGAAGTTTGGGGTGGAGGGGTTGCACAGAAAGGAAAAGGGACTCATGGACAGCAAGTATGGTGATTGGTGGGAAGGGGGTATAAGTGGACTAAATTGTAATGGAAAAATACAATAAAGATTACATTTAAAATAAAAACTTTTTGAAAAGGGAATAAAAGCTCCAGAAGTGACATCAGCAAGATGGCAGCATGCAAAACATTGTATCTTCCCTCCCTTCCCTGCAGACACAATGATTCAACAATACATTAATCAATTCTTTTTTGAGAGAAATTTAGAAACTATTAGAGTGGCTCCTATATCCTGTGTGAGTGGTAAACCAGTTACTTGTAAGCCACTTGGAAACTTTGAGACACTCTCTTGCCATAAGCACCAATCTTCTCTATGGTGAGGGAAAACAAGGGATGTATCATATGTCCATTATTCTACCTTTTCTGGGGGATTCCAGAGGCACTGGTTTCTGCCTTGCCTGTCTCAGGATGTTGATGGGACCCAGAACACTGTAGACATCTGGAGGGCCATTAAAAACAAATACTGCAGTTTGAACTAGCAAGCTAATACTCACCATAGCCCCACCCACCAAGTCAGCAGAGATCAAATAGGTAGAAAAAAAAGAAAAAAAGGAAAAACAGCTCCCACTTTCTCCCTGGGAAGAGACCAGATGCCTGGGGATGGTTTAGAATAAAAATGGTGATGTGAACTAACATAAAATTTTTAGAAGCCCCCAGAATCTGGCTAGGATGACTGGTGATGGCCTTCTGTTCACCCATTTTTTGAAGGCTTGTTCTTGATAGCTAGGAGAGGTGGCTGTTATGTTTAATGCAAAGATACCAACATAAAGAATCAAGGTAAATGAAGACTCAGGGGAATATGTTCCAAACAAAGAAGATAAATCTCCAGGAACTTACTCTAATGAAATTTAGATTTATGATTTACCTGACAGATAATTCAAAATAACCATAATGAGATACATGCTCAACAAATTATGTGAACATGGAAAAACTGGACCCCGCATGAAGTATTCATGTGAATGTAAAATGGTACAGCTGTGGTGAGAAACAGTATAACAATTCCTCAAAAAAATAAAAATAGAATTACCATATAATTAATCAATTCCACTTCTGGGTATAAATACAAAAGAATCGAAAACAGGTCTCTAAAGGATATTTGTACACCCATGTTTATAGCAGCATCATTTACAATGGCTGAAACATGGAAGCAACTCAAATGTCCATTGGTGGATAAATGGATTAAAAAATACACACACACACACACACACACACACACATAATGGAATATCATTGAGCTTTAAAAGGCCTTCAAAATGAAGGAAATTCTGCAATATGCTACACCACTGATGGACCTAGATGAAATTATGCTAAGTGAAGTCAGCTAGTCACAAAAAGACAAATACTGTATAATTCTACTCATATGAGGTACTTAGAGTAATGAAAAGCATACAGACAAAATGTGGAATGATGGTTGCCAGGAGATAGGGGGGAGTGAGAATGGGGAGTTATTTTTAATGTTTATACAGTTTCAGTTTTATAAGATAAAAAGAATTATGTTGGTGAATGGTGGTTATGGCCGAACAACAATCGAAATGCATTTAGTTCCACTGAACTGTATACTTTAAAATGATCAAGATGATAAATTTCATGTTACGTGTATTTTACCACAAATATTCTGTAAAATGCCGAACTGAATGAATATTTTTAAAAATGCTGTCTTGCCCTGGCCAGTGTGATTCAGTTGGTTAGGTGTTGTCTGCAAACTAAAAGGTCCCTGTTTTGATATTCAGTCAGGGCACATGCCTGCGTTGTGAGGTTGGTCCCTGGTTGGGGGCCTGCAAGAGTCAACCAATTGATGTTTATCTCTCATATCAACGATCCTCTTCCTCTATTTCTCCCTCCCTTCCTCACTTTCTCTAATATCAATAAAAGAAAAAAAATTAAATGCTGTCTTGATCTAGATTTGAGGCCCTAGATAGAGTCCTGTCAGTTCCCTTTCTTGAATATCCTTTTAAGTCCACACCCCCAACCAACCCCTTACTGAGCTCTTACACTCTGAACTACCATATGCTTGCCATAGTCTCCCCAGTGCCAGGTACCAGCCAACCAGGGACAACTCTCGTGCCCCAAAGCTGGCTGAAATTATTCAATTTGGTCCATTCTAAACCTGCTTACCTTACCTCATTTATTCCTTCTCTCCAGAAACTAATGAAGGCTCTTGTCCACACTCCCCCTTCTCACTCTGTCTTCTGACTGAATCCATGCTTCTCCTGAGTGTCCATGCATGTCATGCTGTTTTCTCATCAGGGAACTGTGAGTATTTTTAAAAAGCTATAAAACTCATTTTGTTTTTTCTCTCTTGAACTATGTCTGGCCTCACCATCTGTCACCCAAGGTAAAATGATTAAAAAAGGAGGGAGGGTCCTGGTTGGTGTGACTCAGTGGATTGAGTGCCAGCCTGCAAACCAAAGGGTCACTGATTCGATTCCCCAGTCAAGGCATATGCCTGGGTTGCAGACCAGGTCCCCAGTAGGGGGCGTGTGAGAGGCAGACACACATTGATGTTTCTCTCTCTCTCTTTCTCCCTCCTTTTCCCCCTCTCTAAAAATAAATAAATATTTTAAAAACATAAAAAAATAAAAAGGAGGGAGGGAGAAATGGTTAAAATAGGAGGAATGAAGGGAGAGGAAAAGACTGAAACTTCTCTGTTTCCCCTTTTTCATAGTGCCATCCCTACAAAGGCCCATTAGCAGTGTCCATTTTGTCATTTTTCTTCCAACTCTATGAGTGTGCACCTTAGAAAACCTTGCAGCAGCAGTTCTCTGAGATCTCCCTTTCCTCAGAGCTCTGGGTCCCAAATAGAGTGCAGAGTGGGGTCCTCTTTTGAGATTCTGAGGTTGAGCAACAGCCAGGAAGCTCCCTCTTTTCAGAGATAGAATAGAATTCCCTGGTTTGTGGTTTTCCTGCCCTGAGCCCCTTTAGGAAACAACACTAGTTGGGTAGTCTCCTTAACTCAGAGGTCTGAGTGCTAGTTCCGAGGGAACCATCCTTCACTCTTCCAGGTTTTCAAAACACCCAGCTTGGCCTGCCTAGCTCTGTGGGTGGGAGGTTCTCCCTGCTCTTTCTACCTCTGTATAATTTTCATTCTTCCCTTTATGTCTGTGTATATGTCCCAAGTCTCTTCAGCCAATTCCTTCTATTAAATTCCCTCTCTTTCTAACCTGTGTGATTTCTGTTTTCTTGACTGCACCCTGACTTATATACATCTGTTTCTGATTAGACCCTGACTAATATTACACATCTTTTCCTGTGGTGGCTTTTCAGGTTTCGCCATAGTCTATGCTTTTCAGAATCACCTCATTAATCCAATACTTGATTTTTCTCATATTTTTGGAGAGATTTTAATCTATCTTGTCTTCAAATATTGTTTCCTCTTCAATCTTACCTCTCCTTTGCAATTTGTCCTATAAATTTCTCATGTTGTTTTCTACATTTTCATTTTGTTGCCTCTATACATTTATCAGTCAAAGTTCATTTTTACCTATCATCCAGTTACTTTGGTCTCTTTTCACTCTAGCTAATCTTAAAATCTCAGTTTTTACATTTCAGTAAATTTTATTTATTGAGTGTCACTATATTTAATTCTGTTCATTTTTAATGTTATTTAGCCTATGTTCTTAATTATATACAATTTCTTAATGGTTTCTTTGATCAATATAAAATGCCCTGTATATCTTCTTAAAAACTAGTTCCCCTGAATTATCTTTATATAGTATTAATAGTGGCCTATTGTTCAATCCTCTAAATATATTCTTGACATTTTTTATCTCTCCATCATTTTCAGAAAGTAATACTCAATTGCATAAGTAAAACAAATGCATTCTCCTAGTTGAATTTTACAATAGTAATCTCAAACTAGAGTTAATTCTCCTTTCTCTACTTCTTTCAGTCAAGCCTATTTTATCAGTTTTGTGTATATAATCCAGTATTTTTCTATAGATATTGATATGTCTTTATGTCCTAAGAGAACAATGTAGAGTATTGTTTTCCATCTTTATGAGATTCTTACATCAATGTTATTTTTTATCTCTTTGGTGTGTAATATCATTTTTATATCTGATATCTTTTCTGTGTTAATATATTTAGATTCATCCAATTCTTTTCGTTCATACATAATATTCCATTTTGGTCTAGACCTTATATTATTTATTCTATGCACCTTAATGGTACTTTGTTTCCAGTTCTTTTTGTTTTATTATAAAAACAATGCAATGAATAATCTTGAGACAATGACCAGTGCTGTCCTGGAGTACAACAGAGATATATCAATAGAGGCTGAAAGAATCACATACCCAATTTGTATACCTAGAAGTTACTCTCAACCTCTGCATGTGTAACCTGTGTGCCCAATGACACTGGATGGGAGTTCATGAAACACTGAGCCTTGGTTGCTATACTGTGCTGGACTGACCCACCAATGCTCCATTCATAGAGTATGAAGCAGATCCCTGACCTAGGCCTGATGGCTGTATTGCTGCTGTTGATTAAGGCATCACAGCCTCTGTTGTTGGGTGGGGTGAATCTCCCTGCTAGGTCTTAGCTAGGCTGACCTTTTTCAACTCTTTTGGGCAAAACGATTATGCATTTCTTGTTTTCTTTTGTTTTTCTTCTAAGCCTGTTGGAGTTGCCAAGCTAAGGTTCCCCTTTGGTGACCAGTAAATAGTATATAAGTGGTACTATGAAAAGCCAAGAGTCACAGTGGTATCTTTCCTCAAATTTTCAGTTCCCTGGCCTGTCGATTTCTTCCTTCCATCTTCAGAGTCATTTTATAATTTTCTGTTAAATCATTCCTATGATATTTAAGTAGGAGAAAAGAAAGTTAGTCTATGCCATTTTTGTCCTATAACTGGAAATCAGTTTATCTATTCTGGAATCATTTTCTTTATACTGTTATTTTTTTAGTTTTATTTTATTGTTTATGCTGTTACAGTTGTCTCCACTCTTTTATTTTTTTTTCCTTTTTGCTTCTATAATTATTTCCAATCTCTTCGTGTTCACTGACTCTTTCTTCTGCTTGACGTAGTTTCCTGTTGACTCTTCTAGTAAAATTTTTGGTTCAATGACTGCGTTCTTCAGCTCAATGAATTCTGTTTGGCACTTTTTAATATTTTCTATTGCATTGTTGAAATTTGCACTTTAATCATGCATTGTTCCTTTGGTCTTGTTGAGCAATGTTATGACAGTGAAATTGAACTCTCTGTCAATCACTGTAAATCATGTATCTCAATTTCATTAAGGTTAGTTTCTGTAGATTTATTATGTTCCTTTGGAACACCTTTACCTGATTATTAATTTTCTTTGACTCTTTGTGTTGATGTCTGTGTATTAAATATAGTAGGCACCTCTCTCAGTCTTCATGGACTGGCTTTGCGTTATAAAAGATCTCCACTCATCAGCCTGGCAAGAGATCCTGGGGCTCTCAAGCAACTATCTCTCTCCTTGAGATACAGGCAACTGTGTTTTTGTCTGCTCTCTTGGTACTCAGCAGGGAGAAGATCTGTGGCATCTACAAGCCAAATTTCTGTTTTCCTACAGATGGTTAGGCTGTACTAGACCCATCAAAGCTCTAAGACTGGGAAGTCAGATGTCATTTCTTTGGGAAGCCCTGGAATTGAAGCTTAGAACTAGGAGTTTTTATCTACCTACTCTATGCTGAGTACAGGGGAGGATCTTTGGCATATAACAGTCCAAACCATCATCCCTCTCTTGCCCAGGTGGTTGGACTGTGTCAGACCCATTAGAGCTCCAAGACTTAAAAGAAAAAGGCAGTGCTCTGGGGAGCCAATGAGGAAAAGTTGGAGTGCTGAACACATAAACCAACCTCTTTGTTCCCCTGGGAAAAGCGGAGAGTTAGGTGGTCTCTTCCTGATCACATAATACTACTATGTCAGAAGCAGAGACTGAAATGTGGTGTCTTAAATCTACCTACTTGCTTTGGTGAGTCCAATGCACAGTAGCATTTCATTTAGTTACTAGATTTATCATAAATGTAATTTGTCCATGAACTGTGACTGAATTATAGTGTCTGTGAAAGGAAGGAGAGTCCAAGACTTCATACAAAAATACTTCTTGATGTAACTCCTGGATATGTTATTTCTTGATGATCATTTAAAAATTATGAATGTATGAATTATAGATGAGGCAAGATAAATATTTGCTATTTATATTAACTTCATTTTTACTTAAACACAGCAAGTTTTAGAAGATATGGGGCAAAATAAAGATTTCAATATTTGTAAAAGCTGAAAAATTGTAAGATTTTGAAGATATTTTAACAGGTTACCTGGCGTTCAGTGCATGTACTCATGGTCAAAAATAACACAGGAGGAAAGAGAAATAAAGAAAGAAGGAAATAGAGAAAGAAAGAAAGAAAGGAAGGAAGGAAGAAAGAAAGAAAGAAAGAAAGAAAGAAAGAAAGAAAGAAAGAAAGAAAGAAAGAAAGAAAGAAAGGATTTCTCTTTTTAAAAAATATTTTATTTGAGTGATCCAAGATGGTGGAGGAGTGAGTGGAAGGTATACTAACCTTCTCCCAGGACCAATCTAGAATTACAACTAAATTGTGGAGAAATCATCCAGAATAAACAAATGAACAATAACAAGAGTCAAGCCTTATAACCAGGGACAGACAGAAGAAACAGCTTCAACACGTGACTGGTAGGGAGTGCAGCGGCGACTCTAGAGAGCTGGCTGGGCTCCCATTAGTGTCACCTAAAGTGCCAGAGGAATATCTCAGAGACTGGAGGGGAATCCCCCTGAGAACAGTGGGGTCAAACCCCAAGCTAGGCTGCCCAACCTACAGCAACAGAGCCCAAAAAGTACACAGATAACATCCAGCTGTGAAAGTGGCAGGGTTTCTTTCTGTCAGAGATGGATAACTAGACATGCTGAAAGGCAGTTAAAGGACCAATGCAAAAATTTTTTATACGCAGCCACCTACCCTGGGCTCTGGCAAAGGAGAGGGGGAAGAGTAGACTAGAGACACTTTAGGAGAGACTTCAGATGGTGGCTTTGGGGAGAAAACTAAGAGAGCAGTTTCCAGGATACTGGCACTGAGTCATCACCCATACAGCAGGAGACATCTTGCTCAGGCAGACCACCCCCTCCCTCTAAGAGGTGTCAGCCTGAGGAAGAGCAATAGCCCCACCCCCAGGATATATTCTGCCCCACCTGTGGTGCTTAATCTTGACTGAGTTCAGAGTGGTTAGATTAAAAACTAAAGGAGTAAGCCACAGACAGTAGATCTCTGGTAGTCTCGAACAGGCTGCCTAAGACCAGACTGGGAAACCATGTAACATCACCAAAGGAGGATCCAGAAAGGAAAAAAAACAAAAAACACTGGTAAATACTACATTCTACTGAAACAAAATCTGCTGTGGGCCCCTCCATGATTTCCAATATTTTCTTTCCTGCTTAATTTTTTAACATTTGAAATTTACCCTTTAAGTTTGTGCATATTAAGTCACTATACTTTGTATTATAGTTTATTTCAATTCTCTTATTTTGCTCCTCCCTCTTACCCAATTTTACCTTCTTCTTATTTTTGTTTTAAATTTTGATTTCTCTCTTGCTACAATTTGTTTTCATTTCTCACTCTTACTATTCCCCCTCTTCGACTCTCTCAAAACCAATTCTCCTTTTAAAAAAATTTTTAAATTGTTGTTCAAGTACAGTTTTGTCCGTTTTTCCCCACCACTCCCCTTCTACCCACTCTCGACCCCACCCTCCCCTTGACTGTGGAAATGAGTCACCCATATATGTTCTTTGACCACCCGTCCCGCTTCCCCTCTTCTTCCCCTCCCCCTTCCTCTGTTCACTGTCAGTTTGTTCTTCACTTCAATATCTCTAGTTACATTTAACTTCCTTGTTTCTTCAGTTGATTAACCTCCTCTTATAGGTGAAATCATATGGTATTTGTCTTTCACCACCTGGCTTATTTCACTTAGCATAATGCTCTCCAGAACCATCCATGCTGTCATGAAGGGTAGGAGCTCCTTCTTTCTTTCTGTTGTATAGTATTCCACTGTGTAAATGTTTTTGTAAATGTGGTTTTCAAAAAACACAGTTTATTGATCCACTCATTTAGTCATGGGAACCTAGGTTGCTTCCAACACTTGGTTATTATAAATTTTGCTGCTATGAACATTGGGGTATATGGATTCTTTTGAATTGTTGTTTGCAGATTTTTAAGGTATAATCCCAACAGAGGAATTGTTGGGTCAAAAGGAAACTCCACTTTTAGTTTTCTGAGGTAATTCCTTACTGTTTTCCACAGTGGCTGCACCAATCTGCATTCCCACCAACAGTATACTAGAATTCACTTTTCTCAACAACCTCGCAGCACTTGTTTATTGATTTGGTTGTGATGGTCATTCTGACTGGTTTGAAGTTATATCTCATTTTGTTTTTAATTTGCATCTCTCTGATGGCTAGTGATGCTGAGCATCCTTTCATATGTCTCTGGGCCCTGTGTATGTCCTCCTTGGAGAAGTGTCTGTTCAGGTCCTTTGCCCATTTCTTAATTGGGTTGTTTGTCTTCCTACAGTGGAACCATGTGAGTTCTTCATATACCCTGGAGATCAAACTGTTGTCTGATGTATCATTGGCAAATATACTTTCCCAGTTTCTTTTTCTGACATTTTGTTGTTGGTGTACAAAAATGCTTTTGATTTATAATGTTGACTTTGTATCTTGCCATTTTGCTACCTTCATTTATTAGGTTGGTTATTTTTTTGGTGGAGCCGTTAAGGTTTTTTATGTACACTATCATGTCACCTGCAAACAGTGACAGTATTATTTCCTCATTACCTATTAGGATGTCTTTTATTTCTTTTTTTTTTTTGTCTGATCGCTGTGGATAGGACCTTCAATAGTATGTTGAATAGAAGTGGTAAAAGTGGACACCCTTGTCTTGTTCCTGATCTTCATGAAAAAGCTTTTAGTTTTACCCATTGAGTATGATGTTGGCTGTAGGTTTCTTATATATGGCCTTTATGATGTTGAAGTATGTTCCCTCTAGTCCCACCTTGGTGAGTGTTTTCATCACAAATGGATGTTGTACTTTGTCAACTGCTTTTTCTGCCTCTGTTGATATGATCATATGATTTTTGTCTTTCCTTTCATTCATGTGATGTTCTGTTTATTGATTTGTGAATATTATACCATCCTTGCATCACTGGGATAAATCCCACTTGATGGTGGATGATCTCTTTAATGTGTTGCTGGATATTGTTTTCCAATACTTAGTTGAGGATTTTAGCATATATGTCCTTCAGCGATATTTGCCTGTAGTTTTCTTTCCTTGCGGTGTCTTTATCTGGTTTTGGGATTAGGACGATGTTGGCTTCATAAAAACAGAGTTGGGATAGTCTGAGAAAGATAGGGGTTATCTCTTCCTTAAGTGTTTTGTAAAATTCTGGAAAACCATCCAGTCTGGGGTGTTTGTGTGCCTGGAGCTTTTTGACTACTGCTTCAATTTCACCACCTGTTATCAGTCCATACAGATTTTCTGCTTCTTTATTCAGCTTTGGAAGATTACATTTTTCCTGGAGTTTGCCCATTTCACCCATATTTTCAAATTTCTTGACATATAGTTCTTTATAGTAATGTCTTACAGTCCTTTGTATTCCTGTGGTATTGGTTGCAATCTCCATTCTTTCATTTCTGATTTTATTTATTTGGGTCCTCTCCCTTTTTTTCTTGACGAGTCTGCTTAAAGTCCTGTAGATTTTGTTTATCTTTTCAAAGAACCAGCTCCTGGATTTATTAATCTTTTGAATTGTTCCCTTAGTCTCTATGTCATTTAATTCATCTCTGATCTTCGTTATTTCCTTCCTTCTAATTGCTCTGGGCTTTCTTTGTTGTTGTACATGTTGTGTTACTTTGTTTAATTGAAATGTTTTTGACTTTTTCAGGTAGGTCTGTATCACTATGAATTTCTCTCTCAGAACTGCCTTTGCTGTGTCCCATGAGTTTTGTACAGTTGTGTGTTCATTTTCATTTGTTTCCATAAAGTTTGTGGAAACTTTGGTCTCATGATTAACCCATTCATTGTTTCATAGCATGCTCTTCAGTACACATGAGTTTGAGATTTTTTGAGGTTTTTTTTTTTTTTCTTGAGGTTGGTTTCTAGTTTCAGGCCCTTGTGGTCTGAGAAAAAGCTTTATATGATATCAGTTTACTTGAATTTGTTGAGGCTTGTTTTATGTCCTATCATGTGGTCTATCTTCAAAAATGTTCCATGTCCATTTGAAAAGAATGTGTATTTTGCTTCTTTGGGATGAAAATTATATATGTATAATATATTATAAATATATATCATATTTATATATATATTTATAATATATATATTTATAGTATATATAAATAAACTGGATGGTTTTCCAGGAGAATTTTACAAAACACTTAAGGAAGAGATAACCTCTATTCTTCTCAGACTATACCAAAAAATCCAAAAAGAGAGAATACTCCCAACTCTGTTTTTATGAAGCCAGCATCGTCCTAATCCCCAAACTAGATAAAGTTAAATGCATTTGATATAGGACATTGTTCAATGCCACAATATCCGTGTTGATATTTTGTTTAGAAGACCTATACAGTTTTGACAGTCTGGTTTGAAATCCCCTAGTATAAATATGTTGCTCTCTATATCTTTCTTGAAGTCTTCCAAGATTTTCCTTATATTTTAGGGTGCTCTTATGTTGGATGCATATATATTTACAATATTTTTGTCTTCCTGATGGAGTCCTCCATTGCATATTATGTAGTGTCATTCGGTATCTCTTTTTATGGTTTTCATTTTAAAGTCTATTTTATCTAATATAAGTACTGCTGTGCTGCCTTTTTTTTCTTGTCCATTTGCTTGGAATATTTTTTTCCAACCCTTTACTTTCATTCTGTGTAAGTATTTTGTTCTGAGGTGGGTCTCTCAAAGGCAGCATAAGCGTGGGTCATGTTTTCTTATCCATTCAGCTACTCTATGCTTTTGGTTTGGAGCATTTAATCCATTAACATTTAAGGTTATTATTGATTGTTATTTATTCATTTTTCCTTCTTTGTACTTGTGTTTTTCTCTTGCTGCTTTTAAGATTCTGCCCTTCTCTTTAATCTTGGGTAATATAATGATGATGTGTCTTGACATGTGCTTCCTTGGGTCTAACTTCTTTGGGACTCTCTGAGCTTCATGGACTTCCTGGAAGTCTATTTCCTTTGCCAGATTGGGGAAGTTCTCCTTCATTGTTTTTTCAAATAAATTTCCAATGTCTGTTCTTTCTTTTCTCCTTCTGGCACTTCTATGATTTGGATGTTAGAATATTTAACATTGTCCCAGAATTTTTCAACCTCTCCTCTTTTTATTTTTATTTTTAATTCTTCTTTCTTCATTCTATTCTGGTTGAATGTTTATTTCTTCTTCCTGCACCAAATCATTAATTTGAGTCCTGGTTTCCTTCCCTTCACTGTTGGTTCCCTGTATATTTTCATTTACTTCACTTTTCATAGCCTTAACTTTTTCCCCTTTTTTGTGACCATACACCACCGATTCTGTGAGCATCCATGTTACCAGTGTTTTGAACTCTGCATCTGTTAGGTTGGTTATCTCTTCATTGCTTAGTTCTATTTTTGGAGCTTTGATCTGTTCTTTCATTTGGGAAAGACTATATATATATATATAGTCTTGGAGCACCTATTATGTTATGATGGATGGAGCCTTAGGTTTGCGCCAAGCCGAGGCAACCCACATCCCTGCTTCATAGTCCTGTGTGTGGGTGAGTGGTCTGAGAGGAAACAATGCTGCTTGTTTGGTTATTGGCCCACTTTCAGTCACTTCCCCTGCTACCTATAAGCAAATTGGGAACTTTTGGTGCTGATTCCAAGGTCGGTGGGTTTGTGTATGTTCTAGTACCCTGTGGGTCTCTCAAAGAAATCTTCCAGTGAGATTGGTAATTTCTCTTGCTGTTGCAACCCCTACAGGTTTTTACTGGTAGAGGTTTTGAGTCTTTCTTTTCTTGCACTGGAGTCCTGGGTTGCACGGTCTCTCTCACTCCCCAGTTGTTCCTCCTGGTTTATCCACACACAAATGTGGGACCTTCAAGTCATCCAGCCACTGCCTTGCCATGCATCCCTCCACCTGTATGCTTGTCTCTGCCTCTCCTACCTGTCTGGATGAATGTTCTTTCTTTAACTCCTTGGTTGTTGGACTTCCATACAATTCAATTTTCAGGCAGTTCTGGTTATTCTTTTTTTTTAAATTTGTTGTTACCCTTCTTTTGGTTATGTGAAGAGACAAAGAGTACCTACCTATGCCTCCATCTTGGCCAGCAAACTCAATTTTCTTGTCAATGGTCATCCTACATTCATTTTCCTGCTCTTAAAATACCCACATGCTCTCGCTGCCTGTAGCTAATGGAGTAGTTGTTTCATTTTTTCAATTTTATCTCTAGAACCTCACTATTTTGGTATTTCAGATATCAAATTTACCATTCCCCTCACCTACCCCATTCTGCCTTAATCCTACCCATTCCATTTTTCATTTCAAATTTTAACTTTTGCCTGTCTTACCCAGTTTTTTTCTTTTCTATTTTTCTTTTTCATCCTGCTCATTCTTTTTTCATCTCAAATGTTAATTTTTCCCTGTCAGCCTATTTTTCATTACCCACCCTTAATATTCCCTCTCCCACTATCATCTCAAAATCACTTCCCTACCCTCTAGACAACTCTAAAGATTTTCTTTCTTTCTCTCTTACTCCCATCCCATCTATATTACTCTTAGCTCATTCATTGATGACAGTCCAGTTTGGCTCATACTTTTTAATTATTTATTTACCTTTTAACCTTTTTCTTTCTCATTTTATTATTTTTAATTTCTATTAAAAACCTAATACTATATGCTTCCTTTCTCCTACTCCATTCTTTATTTATTTTTTATTTATGATGTAAATTTTACTTTCTCTCCTCACATTGTTCTGAATCACTACTCTTATTAGTGCTCCACCCACTACCCTCTCAAAACCATTTTTCTTTCAGATAGTCATTTCATAGTTATTTCTCATTTCTTATAAAAGATCTCTTCACACCCTTATTCATACTGGTTCATTTGCTGTTTATAGTGGGGTTGTGGGTGGAAGTTTTTTTGAGGATGTGGCTTTGTTTCTCAGGCTGTGTAGTTTTGTTCTGACAGCACCTTCACAACAGAATACAACATGTGGTGGGTGGACTGACCCTTACTAAGTCAGCTGGAAGGAAGAACCCACCAAAGAATGACCTAATCAAAATAAAAACCTAATTACATCCAGAAAGCCAACATAAATGCCATAAAAGGCATCCCAAGGGCATCAAGATCACGAGATCAAGTAGGCTGCACTGCTGCATCTTACAGGGCATTTAATAGAAGTTCACACCACAAAGAAAAGGAGTCAAAGAAGATCAATTTAAGAAGCAGAAATAAAGAAGATGAGTTTCTCCTAAAATGGGGAGACAAAGAAAGCAACCCCAACTGAAAGGAAAGGGGGAGTCCCCAGAAAAAGTGCTAAATAAAATAGAGGCAGGTTAACTATCAGACACTGAGTTCAAAAAATGGTTATAAAAAAGCTCAATGAGCTCAGTGAGAATGACAAAGATCTACAGAGCAGCTACAAGGAACTTACTGTGAATTACATCAGCATGAAAAAGGACATAGAAACTATCAATAAGAGCCAATAAGAAATGAGGAATACAATTTCTGATTTGAAAAACACATTGGAAGGAATTGAAAGCAGACTAGATCAAGCAGAGGATCAAATCAGTGAGCTAGAGGACAAGGTAGAAAAATTCCCAGAAATATCAAGAAAAAGAAATAAAAAAACAATGAATAGGGAAAAAGGGAGCTGCAAGATAACATGAAATGGAATAATAACCCCCATATAATAAGGGTAACAGAAGGAGAAGGGGAGCATGGGACAGAAAACCTGTTTGAAAAAGTATTGACAGAAAACTTCCCTCATTTGATTAGAGAAAAAGTTATACACATACAGGAAACACAGAGGATCACAAACAAGATGAACCCAAAGAGGCCCACTTCAAGATGCATTATAAAAGAACAGAAAAATGAAAGACTAAGAGAGACTATTAAAAGGAGCAAGGGAGAAAGAGACAATAACACTCAAGGGAGCACCAATAAGGCTAGTACCTAGTTTCTCAATAGAAACACTACAAACCAGAATTGAATGGCAGAAAATATCCCAAGTAATGAAAAGCAAAGACCTGCAACAAAGGCTACTCTTACCAGAAAAGTTCTCATTTAAAATGTAAGGTAAAATTTTGATTATGTTAATTCTTCCAATTCTTATGATAGAATTCACATGGTATATGCTTCCATCCACTCCTGGGATGATACCATAAGAATCCGGAAACACCAATTCAAAAGAACCTATACGCCCCAATGTTCATAGAAGCACAGTTTTCAATAACCATGTGTTGATAGCAACCTAAGTGCCCGACAGTAAATTACTGGATTAAAAAAGCCCTGGTATATTTACACAATGGAATACTACACAGCAGAAAGAAAGAAGGAGCCCCTACACCTTGGAATAGCATAGATGAATCCGGAGAACATTATTCTAAGTGAAGTAAGCAGGTAGTGAAAGACAAATACCATATGATCCCACCTATAAGTGGAATCTAGACAACAAAACAAACAAGCAAGCAAAATATAACCAGACACATTGAAATAAAGAACAAACTGACATTAATCAGAGGGGAAGGGGAGGAAGACAAGGGAGGAAAATGGGGAAATGTCATCAAAGAACATGTATAAAGTATACATAGACAAAGCCAAAAGGGGGTAGGATTTAGGATGGAGGGTGGGGATGGGTGGGGTAGGGGAGTGGAGGGGTGAAAATGGAGACAAATGTACTTGAACAACAATAAAAAAAGGAAGGGGAAATAAGGAGTTCCCCAGACAAAAGAAGGGTAAAAGAACAGACCTCTATCAAACCAGCATTGCAAGGCATGCTAAAGAAACTGCTTTAAGAAGATGAAAGAATAGAGTGAGAGAGAAGGAAACACAGGTACAAAGGGGAAAAATGGCAACGAATAAGTATGTATTAATAATAACTTTAAATATAAATGGATTAAATGCTCCAATCAAAAGACACAGGGTAGTTGAATGGATAAGAAAACATGACCCGCACATATACCACCTAAAAAAGACCCACCTGACAACAGAAGATATACACGGAATGAAAGTGAAGGGCTGGGAAAAATATATTGCAAGCCAATGAAAAGGAAAAAAAGGCAGGATGCCAATACTTATACCAAACAAATAAATTTCAAAACAATAGTTATAAAAACAGACACAGAAGGACACATCATAATATTCAAGGGGAGAATCCAGGAAGAAGACATAAACATTGTAAACATATGCACTCAACAACAAAAAAACCCAAATATATAAGTAAATCATGGAGGAATCCAAGGAAGAAATGCACCACAACAAACTTATAGTTTGAGAATTTTAACAACCCACTGTCAACAATGGATAGAACTTCCAATCAAAGAATCAATAACAATAATGTGGTACTAAATACCAGTCTAGATCAAATGAATCTAATTGACATATACAGAACATTTCGCCCCAAAGAAGCACAATACACATTCTTTTCAAATGAACACGGAACATTTTCAAAGATAGGCCATATGATAAGACACAAAACAAGCCTTAACAAAGTCGAGAAAATTGAAATTATACCAACTATTTTTCTCAGATTACTATGGTTTGAAACAAGAAAACAACCACAAGGAAAAAGTAAAAAATATATATTTATATATTTTTTTCTAGACTCAAGTGAAAAGGAACACACAACACCCAAAATTTATGGGACACAGCAAAGGCAGTTCTGAGAAGGAAGTTCATAGTCATACAGGCCTACTTAAAAAAGATAGAAACATTTCAAATAAACAACCTGACCTTACATCTACAAGAACTAGAGGAACAACAACAAACAAAACTCAGAGTGAGCAGAAGTAGGGAAATAATCAAGATCACAGTAGAATTGAATGACAAAGAAACTAAAAGAACAATTCAAAGGATCAATAAATCCAGGAACAGGTTCTTTGAAAGGATACAAAATTGACAACCTTTTAACCTGACTCAACAGGAAAAAAAGGGAGAAGACCCAAATAAATAAAATCAGAAAAGAAAGAGGATAAATTACATCCAATATGACAAAAATACAAAGAATGGTAAGAAATTACTATGAACAACTACATACCAAGTAATTTGAGAACCTGGGTGAACTGGATAAATTTCTAGAAAAAATAATCTTCCAAAATGAATGAAGAAGAAGCAGAAAACTTGAATATACCAATAACTGCTAGTGAAAATTATGCAACCATCATAAATTCCTGGCAAAGAAAAGCCCTGGACCAGGTAATTTCACAGGAGAATTTTACAAAATATTTAAGGAAGAACTGACCCCTATCCTTCTCAAACTATTCCCAAAAATCCAAGAAAAAGGAGGACTTCCATACTGTCTTTATGAGGACAACATCATCGTAATCCCCAAACCAGATAAATACACAACTAAGAAAGAAAATTACAGGTTAATATTGCTGATGAACATAGATGCTAAAATCCTCAACAAAGAGGCTAAAAGTATAAACTGCAAGTGTTCTCAATACTGCTGCCTTTGCCTTCTGAGGTTCCTGGAAATGGCAAGCTCACATTTGGATACAAAGGAAAGGGATTTCTTTAAAGATAAATTAGATGAAGAAAGTATGATTCTCACATTGCTTCCAGTTAATGAGGAACATAATGAAATACATCAAATGGAACCAAGTGTTTCTTAAAACTCAGGAGACAACCTGAGAATGCCTAGGACAAACAGTACAGTTTATCTTCCTCAAGTGAATGAACAATTCAAAGATTGCCTCAAACCAATTCTTCCCTTGCCAACCATTTTGTATTCAATTAATAAAGTGTGTTAGGATACTTTGAAGAACTGGTGCCAACAAATTAATATGAATACTGAATGCAGGAAAATAGAGAACTATATGAGGCTGAAGGAACATGTTTATTCTGAAGAAAAACAAGTGAGTGAGGGATATGGAAACAGTATAAAGAGTATTGTTGAAACACCAGAAGAGGTCACATTGTAGACCTGTTAGAAAAAAATGCAAGATGGTGACCAAGAGTACAAAGAGTAACAAAAGATTTTAAATGAGTAAGAGAGAGAAAGGGAACAATACATTTAAAGTGACTTCATCTCGGGAGGTCATGTGGGTAGCATGGTCAATAATTGCTGCAAGAGCCATGCAACATAAGGCTGTAAATTCATGTTCTTTTCCTGTTCCTGGTGAGAATTTTCTGCTAAAAACATCTGGTGTGAAGTGCTCTGTGGTTAATGGAAGAAATCTCTTGGAAGACAAAGAGGGGTGGGTTGGCCTGCAGTTTCATGCTAGTCAGGTCTGGGTGCCTGACACTCCCAAGAAGATGATCTTTTTCCTCCTGTTGCTGGCCTGAACTTTCCCATCCTCAAACCTTGAAGATGATATGTCATGCCCTGAATGAGTCAAGGAATGCAAGGATGAATGGAATATTAATTAAAATGAAGAAGAAGAAGAAAATCCTTTTCAGCATACCCACATAATTCCTTTTGGAAGAGCCATGTCTCAATAAAGAATAAATGGTTAATTGATTGCACCTAAAAAAAAATTTCTCAAAAAACATTGGTAAACCACATTCAACAGTTCATTTAAAAGATCATACATCATGGACAAGTGGGATTCACCTAAGGGATGCAAGGATGGTACAATATTTGCAGGAGAATAAACATAATAAATCACATAAACAAAAGGAAGGACAAAAATCAAATGATCATATCAATAGATGTGGAAAAAGCATTTGATAAAGTACAACACCCATTTATGATAAAAACACTCAGCAAAGTTTGAGTAGAGGGAGCATACATCAACATGAGAAAGTCCATATATGAGAAATATACAGTCAGCTTCATATTCAATGAGCAAAATCTAAAAGATTTCCCGCTAAGAGCAGGCACAAGACAAGGATGTCTGCTCTCACCAATTCTATTCAACATATTATTGGAATTCTAGCCACAGTGATCAGACAACAAAAAGAATAAAACACATCCAAATTGAAAAGAAGTAAAACTGTAATTGTTTACAGATTACAAAATAGTGTATATAGAGAACCCTGTAGACTCTACCAAAAAACTACTCGACCTAATAAGGGAATTTGGCAAAACAGTGGGAAACAATGTCAATATTTAAAAAAAAAAGAAGGCATTTTTGTACACCAACAATGAAATATCTGAAACAGAAATTAGGAAAAAAATCCTATTTACTATAGCAACAAGAAAAATAAAGTACCAAGGAAAAAACATAATGAAGGAGGTGAAAGACCTGTTCCTAGTAAACTACATAACACTGAAAAAATTATGGAACATACTAATAAATGAAAGCATATATCATGTTCATGGATTGGAAGAATTAATATCATTAAAATACCCAAAGACCCAAAATGATCTATACATTAATTGTAATGTTTATTAAAATACCAATGACATATTTCACACATATAGAAAAAATATTTTAAAAACTTATGCGAAATCATAAATGACCCTGAATAGCTGCAGCAATTTTGAGAAAGAAGAACTAAGTAGGAGGGATTACAACACTTGGAAACAAAGTATATTACAAGGCCACTGTAAACAAAACATTCTGGCACAGGAATTAAAAAAAGACACATGGATCAATGGAACAGAATAGAGAGACCAGAAACACCCATGACTCTATGGTCACTTAATATTTCACAAAGGGTACAGAACCATAAAATGGAGTGAAAATAGCCTCTTCAATAATGGAGTATGGAGAGACCTGGACAGCTACATGTAAAAAATGAAACTTGACCAACAACTTACACCATACACAAACATAAAGTCAAAATGGATAAAATACTTAAATAAAAGTCACAATCCCATAAAACTTCTAGAGGAGAAAACAGGCATAAAAATGACAGATATTCTAATGCAGCAATATTTTCACTTCTATGGCTCTAGAACAAGGGGTATAAAAGAAAGAATATACAAATAGAGTTACATCAAATTAAAAAGCTTTACTATAGCTAAAGAAAACACAAGCAAAATGAAAAGAGAATCAACTATTTGCAAAATATATTTGCCAATGATACCTTGGACAAGGGTTTCACATCCAAAATATATGAAGAATCCACTTGACTCCACACAAGAAGACAAAAAACCCAATTTAAAAAAATGAGCAAAGGATTAGAACAGACACTTCTCCAAGGAGGATATACACAAGTTCCAGAGACTTATGACAGGATGCACAGCATTACTAGCCATCAGGGAGATGCAAATCAAAACCATAATGAAGTACTTCTTCACACCAGTCAGAATGGTCATCATAAACAAATCAACAAACTACAAGAGTTGGCAAGGTAATGGAGAAAAGGGGACTTACTACATTGTTAGTGGGGATATGGACTGGTGCAGTGACTATGGAAAACAGTATGGAATGTCCTTAAAAAAACTAAAAATGGAACTGCCTTTCGACCCAGCAATTCCTCTGCTGGGATTATATCCTAATAACACTGATACACCAATTTAAAACAACCTATGCACCCCAATGTTAATAGCAGCATTATTTACAATAGCCAAGTGCTGGAAGCAACCTAAATGCCCATTAGTATATGAGTGGATAAAAAATGGGTACATTTACACAATGGAATACTACTCAGCAGAATGAAAGAAGGAACTCCTACCCTTGATTACAGCATGGATGGAACTTGAAAGTATTTTGCTAATTGAAATAAGTCAGGTGGTAAAAGACAAATACCATATGCTCTCACCAATAGGTGGAACCTAACCAAGAAAAGAAACAAGCAAGTGAAATATAACTGGAGACATGGAAATAAAAAACGAGCTGACAGTGACCTGAGGGGAAGTGGGAGGGGGAAATGAGGGAAAGAAGGGGAAGGCTCAAGTCAAAGAACATGTATAAAGGATCACTGGACAGATGGACGGCAAGATGGTGGAGGAGTGAGTGGAATTCACACTGACCTACCAGAACCAGTCTCGAATTACAAATAAATTGTAGAGAAATCACCCAAGACAAACAAGTGAACAATAGTGAGAGAGAAGACGTATAACCTCGGACAGACAGAAGAATCAACTTCAGCACATCCTGACTGGTAGGGAGTACAGTAGAGACTCGAGAAGGCTGGCTGGGTACCCATAGATGGCAGTCCTAGGTGGATATTTAATTGGCCAGTTGGATTCCCATAAGAAGAGTGGGATCTAAACCATAAGCAGGATCATGAACCTTCAGCTCCAGAGCCCTAAAAGTACATAGACAACAGCCAGTTGTGAAAAGCAGCAGGATTGCTCAGGGAAGCTGGAGAAGCAAAGAGCCATTTAAAGGACCAAAGCATAAATTTTCATCTGCAGCCACTTACCTTGGCTCCAGCAAAGGCCTGGGAAGAATGGGCTGGAGATGCCTGAGGAAAGACTGGGGATGGAAGACTTGGGGAAAGAACTGAGACAGTACCTGCCGGGATCCCAGTGTTGAGCCATCCCTGATCTGGCAGCAGCCATCTTGTACAGGCAGACCTCTCCACTGAGTGGGACAGCCTGAGAGGAAACAATAGTCCCACAGCCAGGAGGGACTCTTCCCTGTGGTGTTTAAGTCTGACTGCTGGGTCCAGAGTGGCAACCACAGACAGTATATCCTTGGCAAAAGGGGGCCAGAGTGGACCAGATACACTGGAGGAGAGGCTGGGGATGGAGATTTGGGGAGAGAACTGAAAGTAGCCACCAGAATCCTGGTGCTGTGTCATACACCACTGGGCAACAGTCATCATGCTCAGTCAAATCTCTATCCTCCCTGCAACTGCCTGAGGGGAATCAATAGCTCTAATCCTAGGAAGGATTTGGTCCCACCATATGGTGCATAAGCCTGAACGCTGAGGGCAGAGACACTAGATGAACAACTGAAGGAGATAGCCACAGAGAATAGATGCCTAGAAGTCTCGAACTGGCTACCTATGTCAGATCAGGTCAACACCTAACATTACCAGAAGCAGATCCAGAAAGAAAAAACAGAAGTAAATACTAAAGGCTACTAAGACGAAACTCACTGTGGTCTCCATGATTTTAGATATTTTCTTTACTACATAGCTTTTTAACATTCATTTCTTGTACAAAAACTTTGTGCATATTAAGTTACTAGGTTTTATATCATAGTTTATTTATCTCTTATAATAGTCTTAATCTCTTTACAGAAATTAATACTTGTTCATTTGCTGTTGAAAGTGGGATTAGAGGGGGCAGTTATTTTTGCAGTAGAGGATTTATTGCTTGGGCTTTGTGGTTTTGTTCTGGCAGTACTTGCACAACAACATGCAAGACATGGTGGGCAGTGTGACACTCAGCAAACCAGCTGGAGTGAAGGACCCATCAAAGAATGACCACGAACCAATCAAAATCCAATTAGTTGCAGAAAGTCAACATAAGTGGCATAAAAGACATCCCAAAAGCATCAAGTTTAGGAGATCAAGGAGACTGCAAGACTGAATCTTGGAGGTCTCCTACCATAAAAGTTCACACCACAAAGTCAGGAAGTCAAAACAGACCTATTTACAAAGCAGAAGAAATAAGGAAGGGTCCCACAAAATAAAGGGAAAACAATGAAACAACCCTGAAACCAAAGGAAAGGAGGAATCTCCAGAAAGCATGCTAAATGAAGTAGAAACAAGTAAACTATCAGATACTGAGTTCAAAACAGTGGTTAGAAGGAAGCTCAATGAGCTCAGTGAGAATTACCAAAACCAATAAGGAAATAATGAGGAGCTTACTACAAACTATAACAGCATAAAAAAGGACATGGAGACTATCAAGAGCCAAGAAGAAATGAAGAATGCAATTTCTAAATTGAAGAACACAGTAGAAAGAATCAAAAACAGGCTAGATAAAGCAGATAATCAAATTAGCAATCTTGAGGACAAGGTAGAAAAAAAACTAAAGGGAGAACAAGAAAATGAAAGAAGACTCAAAAACAACAAAGATGGGGCTAAGGGAAATGCAGTACAACATGAAACATAATAATATACATATAATAGGGATACCAGAAGGAAAAGAAGTGAAGCAAGGGATAGAAAACCTGTTTGAAAAAGTGATGATGAAAAACTTCCCTAATCTGAGGAGAGAAAAAGTCACACAAGTTCAGGAAGCACAGAGGTTCCCAATCAAGAGGAACCGAAAGAAGCCCACCCCAAGACACATCATAGTTAAAATGGCAAATATGAAGGACAAAGAGAATCTGAAAGGCAGCCAGGAAGAAAGAGGAGGTAACATACAAGGGAGCCCTGGTAAGGTTAGCAGGTGACTTCTCCACAAAAACATTACAAGCCAGAAGGTACTGGTGAGAAATATTCTGAGTAATGAAACGCAAAAGCCTGAAACCAAGATTACTGTACCCAGCAAGACTCTCAATTAAAATAGAAGAAGAAATAAGGAGTTTCCCAGACAAAAGAAGGCTAAAACAATACACCTCTACCAAACGAGCATTGCAAGGTATACTAAAGGGACTGCTTTAAGAAGATGAATAAATGGAATGAGAGAGACAGGAACAGAGGTACAAATGGAAAAAAATGAAAAACAATGCCTATGAATACTAACTGTAAATTTAAATGGATTTAATGATCCAATCAAAAGACATAGAGTACCTGAATGGATAAGAAAACATGACCTGCACATATGCTTCTAACAGGAGACCAACCTCATAAAAATATACCTACACAGACTGAGGGTGAAGTTTTGGGAAAAAAATATTCCCTAAAAATGGACAGGAAAAAAAAAAAAGCCAGGGTAGCAATACTTAGACAAAATAACCTTCAAATCAAAGGCCATAAAAAGAGACACAGAAGGACACTTCATAATAGTCAAAGGAGGAATCCATCAAGAAGACTAAAATTTTGTAAAGATATATGTGCCCAATATTGGAACACCTAAACATATAAGGAAAATCTCGGAGGCCTTCAAGAAAGATGTAGACAAGGTCAGAAGATAGCAGCAAATTTGGTGCTAGCTAAACCCTCTTGCTTGTGCACCCAAGTGGGACACCTAGCTGATCCTCTGAAGAACTGAGTGTTTAGCCAATGAAATTCAAACTTAATTTAAATTTAGGAAGCCAAGTTGGCAGAGGATGATAGAAAATGGACGTGAAAGACAATAAGACCTGGAGTTGAAAAAAGAACAAAGATACAGAGAGAGATCAGAAGGCTTATGCCAACAACTGAGAGAAACCTTCACTTTGATGCAAGATAAGGTGGGAGTTGTAAACCCACAGGAGGAGACAACCCACCCAAATAGAAGTCATCAAATGGAAAAACCCAATTGCAAGAAGAGACAACACATGAATGGAAGAAAGGGCAAACCTAGAGCATCCAGACAAGGAGATCAAAGAGATCACATTACTGAGTCCCTCAGAACTCCAACCACAAAAGTTCACACCACAAAGAAAGCTGGCAAAACAGAGCATCAGGAGTCACAGAAACAAACAAAAAAAGAGTTATTGAAAACGGGGAGACAAAGGAAAAACCTGCAATCGAAAGGAATAGAAAATTTGCCACTAAAAGAGCTGCATGAAATGGAGGCAAGCAAACTATCAGACATAGAATTCAAAAGAATGGTGATAAGGAAGCTCAAGGAACTCACAGACAGCTAAAAGGAACTGAGAGATACAACAGTATGAAAAAGGAAATAGAAACCTTAAACAAGAACCAGGAAGAAATGAAGAATACAATTTCTGAAATTAAAAAAAAAAAAACACTAGAAGGAATTAGAAGCATGCTGGATGAACCAGAGGACTGAATGAGTGAGCTGGAAACCCAGGTAGAGCAACTACATTAAAAAAAGACAAAAAAAATATTAAGATAACTTCAGGGAAATACAAGACAACATGAAACACAACAACATTCGAATCATAGAAATACCAGAAGGAGAACAAAAGGAACAAGGGATAGAAATCTTGTTTCAATAAATAATGAGAGAAAGCTTCCTGAACCTGGAGAGAAGAAGTACCATGCAAGCTCAGGAAACACAGAGAGTTCCAATCAAGGTGAACCCAAAGAGGCCTACTCCAAGATACATCATAATTTAAACACCAAGATTTAGAGACAAAGAGAGAATCTTAAAAGCAGCAAAGGAGAAACAAGAAGTAACATACAGGGTGCAAAGATAAAGCTGGCCACTGATTTCTCCACAAAAACACTAAAAACCACATGGAAATAGCAATAAATATTCCGAGTAATGAAAAGAAAAGGCCTACAACCAAGACTACTCTAGCCAGTAGCGTTGTCAATTAAAATGGAAGGAGAAATAAGAAATTTCCAAGACAAAAGAAGGTTGAAAGAATACACATCTGCCAAACCAGCACTGCATGAGATGCTAAAGGGACTGCTATAAGAAGGGGAAGAAAACGAGTGAGAGGGGAACACAGGTACAAAGGAGGAAAAATAAATAAGGACCTATCAATAATAACCTTAAATGTAAATGGATTAACTACTGCAATCAAAAGACATAAGATAGCTGAATGGATAAGAAAACATACCGAAAAATATGGTGCCTACAAGAGATGCACCTCTGAACGAAAGAGCTACACAGACTGAAAGTGAAAGGTTGGAAAAAAAATTCCAAGCAAATAGACAAGGGAAAGAAATCTGGGGTAGCATTAGTTATATTGGACAAAATAGACTTCAAAAAATATCATGAAAAGAGACACAGAAGGACACTTCATAATAGTCAAAGGAAGAAACCTTCAAGAAGACATAAACAATGTAAACCTATACGCACACAATGTAGGAGCACCCAAATAGGTAAGGAAAACCCTGGAGGACATCAAGAAAGATACAGACAGCAAAACACTTATAGTAGGGGATTTTAATACCTCACAGTCAGCAATGGATAGATCATCCAAAGTATCAACAAAGATAATGTGGAACCGAATGACACCTTAGGTCAAATGGACTTAACTGATTATTCATCTCAAAGAAGCAAACTACAGTCTTTTCAAATGTACATGAAACACTTTCAAAGATAAACGATACGATAGGACACAAAACAAACCTCAACAAATTTAAGAAAATTGAAATCATATCAAGCATTTTCTCAGACCAGAAGAATGATGGGATAAAAAAAATTATTTTACATTTACACAATGGAACACTACACAGCAGAGAGGAAGAAGGAGCTACTGCCCTTCGTGAAAGCATGGATGCAACTGGAGAACATTATGCTGATTGAAATAAGCCAGGCAGTGAAAAACAGATACCATATGATCTCACCTATAAGTGGAACCTAATCAACAAAATAAACTAGCAAGTAAAATATAACCAGCAACAATGAAATAAAAAACAGACAGTAACCAGAAGGGTGGTGGGAAGGCAATTACAGTGGAAAGAGAGGGGTAGGGTCATCAAGGAACATGTATAACTGACCTATCTACAAAGCCAAATAGGGAAAGGATTGAGGGTGGGAGGTGGGGGTCGGTGGGGTTGGGGAAAGTGGTGGTCGGAATGTGATATCAAGAAATATATAATAAAATAGAAAGAGTGAAGCTAACAATAGTATAGGAAATTGAGAAGCTAACGAGCTGATATGTACAGCCCATTGACCTGAACTAAGAGACGTGGGGATGATGGGATGGTGTGCAGGGTAGAAGGAACAAAGGGGGGAAATTGGACAACTGTAATAGTATACGCAATAAAATATACAAAAAAAGAAAAGAAAAGAAAGCAGGGAGAAGATTGGCTCTCTCAGTAATTTAAAAATACATTGGTAAACAAACTGAGAGAAAAAAATGGACTTAGCTGATGGATACAGAACTTTTCATCACAAAGAAGCAAAATACACGTTCTTTTCAAATGCACATAGAACATTTTCAAAGACAGACCACATGATAGGATACAAAACAAGCCTCAACAAATTCAAGTAAATTGAAATCATATCAAGCATGTTCTTGGACCACAATGGCCTGAAACTAGAAACCAACCTCAAGGAAAAAACTCAGAAACACTCAAACTCATGGAGACAGAATAGTATGCTATTAAACAATGAATGGGTGAATCATGAGATCAAGCAAGAAACCACAAACTTTCTGGAAACAAATGAAAATGAACATACAACTGTCCAAAAATTATGGGACACAGCAAAAGCAGTTCTGTGAGGGAAGATCATAGCGAGACTGAAAAAGATAAACAATTCGAATAAATAGTCTAACACAACATCTACAACAACTGGAAGAGCAACAACAAACAAAGCCCAGAGCAATTATAAGGAAGGAAATAACCAAGGTCAGAACAGAATTAAATGACATAGAGACTAAGAGAACAATTCAAGAGATTAATTAATCCAGGAACTGGTTCTTTGAAAAGATAATCAAACTTGACAAGCCTTTAAGCAGACTCATCAAGAAAAAAAGGGAGAGGACCCAAATAAATAAAATTAGAAATGAAAGAGGAGAAATTACAACTGATACCAATGAAATAAAAAGGATTGTAAGAAATTACAATGAATGACCAGTCATGAAGAAATTTTAAAACCAGGGTAAAAAGGGCAAGTTTGTAGGGAATATAATCTTTCAATAATGAATGAAGGAGAAGCAGAAAGCCTGAGTAGACTAACAACTGGTGAAAATGAAGCAGTAATTAATAATCTCCTGACACACAATAGCCATGCACCGGATGGCTTCACAGGAGTTTTATGAAATATTTAAGGAACAGCTAACACCTATTTATCTCAAACTATTCTAAAAATTCCAAGAAGAAAGAAGCCTCCTAAACTCTTTTTATGAAGCCAGCATATCCTAATCCCAAAATGAGATAAAGACAAAACAAAACAAAAAAAAAAGAAAACTACAGGAGAATGTCACTGAAAAACATAGACGCTAAAATCCTCAACAAAATATTGGCAAACCCCACCCAGCAATACACTGAAAGGATCATGCACCATGATCAAGTGGTACTCATCCTATGGATGCAAGTATGGTACAATATTCTTAAATCAATAAATGTAATACGTCACATAAAAGGAAAAGGTAGAGCACATGATCATATCAACAGATACAGAAAAAGGATTAGATAAGGCATTATGATAAAGGATTAGATTAGACATTTATGATAAAAACACTCAGAAAAATGGGAATAAAGGGAGGTATTCCTCAACATAACAAAAACTATATAGAAAAACCTACAGTCAACGTCATACTCAATAGGGAAAATCTAAAAGCTTTCCCACTGAGATTGGGAAGAAAACAATTGTGTCCTCTCTCACCCCTTCTGTTCAACATAGTATTGGAAGTCCTATCCACAGTGATCAGACAAGAAAGTGAAATAAAAGGCATCCAAATTGGAAAGGATCATGTAAAACTATCATTGTTTGCAGATGATATGATAGTGTGCACAGAAAACCCTATAGACTCCACCAAAAACTACTCAACCTAATAAATGAATTTGACAAAACAACGGGATACAAATTCAGTATTCAGAAATCAAAGGTATTTTTTTTACACCAGCACTGAAGTATGAAACAGGAATCAGGGAAAAAATCCCATTTGCTATAGCAACCAGAAAAATAAAGTACATACGTATAAGCCTAACCAAGAAGGTTAGGTTTCTGACCTGTGTTCAGAAAACTATAGTACACTGAAGAAAGAAATGAAGGAAGACACAAATTAATGGAAACATATACCATGTTCATGGATTGGAAAAATTAACATAACCAAAATGTCCATACTACCCAAAGCAATATGTAGATCCAATGCAACCCTTATTAAAATACCAATAAAATCTTTCACAGATATTGAACAAATATTTCAAAAAAATATATGGAACTATAAATGACCCCAAATAGCCACAGAAATTTTAAGAAAGAAGAAAAAGTAGGAAGGATAACAGTAACTGACATTAACTATATTACACGTTCACTGTAATCTAAACAGTCTGGTATTGGCATAAGAACAGCCACATAGATTAATGGAATAGAATAGAGAGGCCAGAAATAAACCTATGTCTCTATGATCAATTAATATTTGACAAAGGGGGCAGAAGCACAACATGTAGTAAAAATAGCCTCTTCAACAGATGGTGTTGGGAGATCTGGATAGCTACAAACAAAAAGCTGAAACTCAGCCATCAACTTACACCATATACAAAAATAAAGTCAAGATGGATAAAAGGCTTAAAAATTAGTCACAACACCATAAAAGTCCTATAGGAGAACATAGGCAGGAAAATCTCACATATTCCACACAGCAGTATTTTCATTGATACGTACACTCAAGCAAGGGACATAAAGGAAAAATAAATGAATGGGACATAATTATAATAAGAAACTCCTGCATGGCTAATGAAAACATCAGCAAAATGAAAAGGGAACTGACTGTATGGTAAAATATATTTGTCAATGATATCTCATACAATGGTTTCATCTCCAAAATATATGAAGAACTCACTTGACTCCACACCGGAACACAAACAATCCAATTAAATATGGGGAAATGACCTGAACAGTCACTTCTCCAAGGAGGATATACAGAGGTCCCAGCGACATATTAAAGGATGTTCAACATTACTAGACATCAGATAGATCCAAATTAAAATCACTATGAGATGCCATTTCACTACAGTCAGAATGGCCATCATAACGAAACAACAAAGTGCTGGTGAGGTTGGGGAGAAAAGGGAACACTAGTGCACTGTTGGTGGGAATGCAGAGTGGGGCAACCACTGTAGAAAACAACATGGAGTTTCCAAAGAAAGCTAAAAATGGAACTACTTTTGACCCAGCAATTCCACTGCTGGGATTATACCCTAAGAATCCTGAAACACCAATTCAAAAGAACCTATGCACCCTATTGTTCATAGCAGCACAATTTACAATAGCCAAGAGCTGGAAGCAACCTGAGTACCCAACAGTAAATGAGTGGATCATAAAACTGTGGTACATTTACACAATGGAATACTACACAGCAGAAAGAAAGTGCTATTATTTTTTTGCAACAGCATGGATGGATGTGGACATCGTTACACTAAGTGAAATAAACCACGTGGTAAAAGATAGATACCATATGATCTCACCTATAAGTGGAACCTAATCAACAAAATAAACAAGCAAGCAAAGTATAACCAGTGACATTGAAATAAAGAACAAACTGACAGGAACCAGAGGGTTGGGAGGAGAGGTTTATTGGAGGAAAAAAAGGGAATGGTCATCAAGGAACATGTATAAAAGGCCCATGGACAAAGCCACAGGGGCTCAGAATTGAGAGTGGGAGGTAGGAGAGGGTGGAGCAGGGGAAAGTGGTGGTGGGAAAATGGAGACAATTGTACTTGAACAACAATTAAAAAAAATCTCAGGTCAACACTATTAAAAAAAAAAAGATCCTTGGACAAAGACAATGTGGGGGAAGATCGAATATAGAAGAGGGAGGTGGGTAGGACATTGGAGAACAATGGGGAGAAATGGAAACCACTGTAATTGAGCAGCCATAAAAGCATTTTTTATAAAAGTATTATTTATTTAGTTTTAGAGATAGGAGTAGCAAGGGAGAAAAAGAGGGAGACAAATAGTGTGTGAGAACAACATTGATCAGTTTCCCCTCACATGTGTCCCAACTGGAGGCCATACCTGCAAGCCAGGCATGTGTTCTGAGGTGGAATTTAACCAGTAACCCTTTGCTTTGCAAGATGATACTCAACCAACTGAGCCACAATGGTCAGATCAAGAGTGAGATTTCTATGTGTAGAAAAATTAAATGAAGCTACTGAAAGCTTATATAACAACATGGTAGCACAGGATATTTTTATAAGGTGCCACTGGATGATGTTCCAGTTCATGTACACATTTTATTAAATGCAAGAGGCTTTACTCTTATTTGTTTATATTAAGAATGCATCTTTTTTTCAGAAAAAGCAAATATTTATATTTTAAGGTATCTGGAAATTATAATGTGAACATGATTCAGAGTTGCTAAGTGATATACAAATACGAATAATAAAATATTTTGAAATCTGTTGGAGAAAAATATAGACGTCTTTTAGTTGTAGAAAGAAAAACACAAAGAAAAAAAGAGACTCCAATGTTAACATTTTACATTATATTATTATTATTTTGTCATTTTCTTCTTTTATTAAGTATATTTTATTGGTAATTCTATTACAGATGTCCCACTTTTCCCCCTCCACCCATTACCCCCAATTCATCCAGCAATACCCCACCCTTAGTTCATGTCCATGTGTCATATACATGAGTCCTTTGGCTTCTCCATTTCCTATACTATTTTAAACATACCCCTATTTTTTACCTACCCATTATTTTTCTTATTCCTTGTACCTTTCCCCAATTCTCCCCCTTCCATCTTACCACTGATAATCCTCCATGTGATCTCTATTTCTGATTTTGTCCCTGTTCTCATTTTTTGCTTAGTTTGTTTTGTTTTTTTAAAGATTCCATTATTGATACTTGTGAGTTTGTTGTCATTTTACTGTCCATAGTTTTGATCTTCTTTTTCTTATATAAGTCCCTTTAATATTTCATATATGAGGGCCCAATGATGATGAACTCCTTTAGCTTTACCTTCTCTGGGAAGCATTTTATCTGCCCTTCAATTCTAAATGATAGCTTTGCTGGATAGAGTAATCTTGGATGGAGCCTTTCATGACTTTGGATACTTCTTTGCAGTCCTTTATGGTCTGAAATGTTTCTTTTGAGAAATCAGCTGAGTCTTGTGGGAACTCATTTGCAGGTAACTGTCTCCTTTTCTCTTGCTGTTTTTAAGGTTCATTGCTTTTCTTTAACCTTTGGCATTTTAATTATGCTGTGTTTTGGTGTGGTTCTCGTTGGATCCATCTTGTTTAGAGCTCTCTGAGCTTCCTGGACTTGCATGTATAGATCCTTCACCAAGTTGAGGAAGTTTTCCTTCATTATGTTTTCAAATAGGTTTTCACTTTCTTGCTCTTCCTCTTTCTGGCACCCCTATGATACAGATGTTGGTACATTTAAAGTTGTCTCAGATGTTCCTAAGCTACTCCTGATTTCTTTTTAAAATTCTTGTTTCTTTTTTCTTTTCCAGGTGAATGTTTATTTCTTCCTTTTTTTCCGATTCCTTGATTTGAATCCTGGCTTCCTTCCCTTAACTGTTGGTTCCCTGTATATTTTTCTTTATTTTACTTTGTATAGCCTTCACTTCTTCCTCTATTTTGTGTCTATATTCAATCATTTCTCTGAGCATCCTGATCACCAGTGTTTTGAACTCTGCATCTGATGGGTTACCTATCTCTGTGACTCTTGTTGTTGTTTTTTTTTTTTTCCTGGAGTTTTTGATCTGTTCTTTCATTTGGCCTAAATTTATTTGTCTATGGAATTTGGTAGCTTTATTTCCTCTGTTCCTGGGCATTTGGTAGAGGCTGCTTTGATTGCCCATGTGGGTGTGTCTGTTATGTTGTATGGGGCAAAACCTTACATATTCACCATGTCAAGTGCAACTTACTTTGTCACTTTGTGGTTTTGTATGTGGGGCAATGGTCAGAGAGGGAACAAAGCTACTTGTTCTGTTCTCACCCTGTTTCCAGTCACTTCCTTCACTTTCTGTGACAGATGTCATTCTAGCAGCTGCCCTGATGCTGACTCCCAGAGTGTTGGGTTTGCATACATTCTAGGATCTCGTTGACCCTTTAAATGGACTCTCCTGAGAGATGGGCAGTTTCTTCCACTTCCCAACCCCCACTGGTCTTTGCAGCTAGATGTTATGAGGCTTTATTTTCCTGCATTGGAACCCTGGGCTGCACAGTCTGGACTGGGGTTGGGATTGCTGCCTCCACAGTTGTCTCTCCCAGTTTTTATCCACCACATGTGAATGTAGGACTGCCCATTCCTCCACTGCTGCCTTGCCATGTCACACCACGTTCTCTCCACCACTCCTACCTGTCTGAATGAATGCTTCTTCTTTAAAGCCTTGGTTATTTGATGTCAATACAGTTTGATTTTCTGGCAGTTCCGGTTGTTTTTTCGTTTTTAGATTGGATGCTATCCTTCTTATGGTTGTGCAAGGATGCAAAGCGAGTCTATCCATGCCTCCATTTTGGCCTGACGTGTTCTATCATTTTAATGAGCATTTATCTGGTGAAGAATACTGGGGAAAGATACCTACCAATGTTGGTGGTTCATTAACTGAATTCTGATTTGGGTGCTCCACATCCCACCTGTGTAATCTTGGAAAACAACAACTCTCCTTTTATGCCTCCTTGGTGCCTGTTTCTTCAGACCACAGAAAATTTTTCTACTTGCCATACGTCTTTTGTTTTACTAATCATAAGAGGTGGAATATGTAAGCTTCTTTTGCACTTATATTATTTCATTATTGAAGAAGGTAACTTTTACTGCTCATTGGTCATTGTTTTTTTTTAATGTTTGTTTATTATGGAATCAAGGGTATACAATAACTCTCATTTTGCTTCTCCATGCAGCATGTGAGAAAATTTAAATAAACATCTAAATATTTATCTGCTGGCAGTTTAAATGCTGAAAATTGTGATCCAGAATTTCTAGACTCACTGAATGCCCCCATGTACTAGGGTCACCTCCATAGTACCAGAAATCATCTTGGACTAATTAACATTTTTCTTCATTCTTGATATTCCAGTACATGTTTGTGACCTCTAATACATCCTTGCATTAAGGATATGTTGACATTTTGCCAATTTGTCAGAAAATGAGACTAGGAAACGGAGTCCCTAAGGAAAATGCTTACAACCATACATTACTTAAGTAGCAAAGACACACTCAAGCCTCAGTTAACTTAATGAATGATTCTCCAGTTGGAAATAGTGGAAATACCCCACTATTTTCTATCTGTGAAAAAATATATAGCAGTTGGAATGTAGACCATAATATCTGTCTTGGTTTATTCCTCACAGAGAAACATAAAACTTTCATTCACTTAGGTACCAGCGTGACTCTGTCTCACCTTGCCTTACTCTTGTGTATCCCAGAAAGAGGGTGATAGCTTCTTGAATAAAATGGCGTCTTGACCCCAAGATTAATGACAAAGGGGATTTTCTCTTTTCCTTCTTTATTCTGAGATCAACTACATCAAGAAGCAGTTGTATCTCTCTAAGCAGAATTGCTGTGTGTGACAGGAATGGTCTATATTTGTGGACACTGATAAATTTGTGTGCTCCTTATCAATCCTCATTAAATTTCTTTTAAAAATTCTTAATATATCATATCTTATGAGAAATATATATAAAGATTCTTATCTACTGGCAGTGTGTATGATTCCAGCATTGACTGAAGAAAGTAAATTCAGAAATGTCACTGGTTCAAATTCATTTCTCAGTAACTGCCAATACAAAGCAGTCTGTGTAAGTTCAGTCTCCCATGGGGACTCTTTTCCTTCTTGCAGTTATCTTTACATATATTTTTTTCATATATTGATCCATCTTTTTTGTCCCAGGTATTATCTCCATATTAGGTTTGTCTTGCTCTGTACCTGGAGAGTTCTATATGTCTGCCTTCACCTACCATGATATTTCTTCAAAATATCTTGAGGGTTCATGGGCATTACACCCACAACAGACTTACCCTCATGACATCCATTATAACAAGAGTATCTTTGATCACAGCTTATTGTTAATCAAAGGGAAAAATCATTTTTCCATATGCTGCCTTAGCCCTGTGCTCTGCATAGAGACATCACAATATCAGGTTCTGACAACTTCTCTTCTACTGCATTCAGTTATAACAATGTGAGTCACATCAGAGACTTTGAGGTCTGGTATGATGCTGAATATCTAATGATAAAATAAATGTGTCATGGAAAATGTATATTAATCTTGTGACTCAAATGTTAAGGAAGTTTTTTGTTAACTGGAGTTGTACTGATTTATTCCTGGAGGGTGAGTAACGAAGCTGTGTTAGGAACTGACAGGAGCTTCTGTGCATCAGGGTCTACTACTAAAAATACTGAGACACAACTTCTGTAGCACTGCGTGTGTTTCCATTGTCTAATGGACACGAATATTGAAAGCTTCCTTGGCACAGCAGTCAGTCTTAAGGCACTCAGTGAGGAAAGTCTCTAATAACTTGTCCCTATTCTTGATTACAGTGACCACCTGTGGGACATGATTTTGGGGGGTAATTTTGGAGGCCTGTGGATTTTGGCAATCCTTTGGGATCACGCATATTGTATTGTTGATTCTAAGTTAATCCTGATAGTGGTTCTAATGGGAAATCTGGGCCTATAAACAATCCTAAATGTTCTCCATTACCATTGTTTGAAAACTTTGTTTCATGAAATATCTGTTATTTAAAGGTTGCTAGTATGTTCCCTAAAGTGATTTTATTCATTCATTAGTTAGAGCGGTATAGGCTGTAGTGGCTCATCACTCAACTATAAACCTGAATCTGATAAAGAATACATATATCCCATTTTCCATACAATGTGTCACTAATGCAGGAAATATGGTAACATTTTGATTTTATGACAACTTCTTATGCTATTTTTTCCTGATAGAGAGACCTGACAGAATTACAGGCAGGAAAGGTGAGGAATCTGCATCAATTACAGGCCTATTGAAAGTCTACCATCATAGCATATTTGTATGTGTCTATGTTTGGAGTTGCAGTATTTATTGGGATATGAGGGTGGCTTCATCTTCCCTGTTTTGTAGGAGACACACTGGTAGGTCTTGCTAAGAAGAGCCTGAAGAGGTTGAGTTCTTAGCCAGTGTTTTTTCTTTCTTTCCTGTGAACTAAGATGATAAAACCCCTATGTTAGCTGTGCAATTGGATTCTGATTTAATAAAATAGAGGTCCCTGTACTTTTCTAAACAAGCATCCTTGTTTAAGAAAGTTTTTGGCCCCAGCTGGTGTAGCTCAATGGGTTGAGCATTGGCCTGGGAACCAAAGGGTAGCCGGTTCAAGTCAGGGCACATGTCAGTGTTGCAGGGCAGGCCCCCAGTAGGGAGCATTTGAGAGGCACCCACACATTGATGTTTCTCTCCCTCTCCCCCTCTGTCTAAAGATAAAGTAAATAAAACATTTTTTTATAAAAGTATGATTTTGTCCAGTACTTTAAATATATATCATATGTCATTATATATCTAAATAAAATAACTATTTTCACAATTTAAGAAATACACACAAACTTGCTGCTATAAAGCAGGAGCTGGCAAAATTCTAAGTGAAACGCCAGATGTTAGATAGTCTATATTTTGTGGCCAATTATTAAACTCTGCCTTTATAACAAGAAAGCAGCCATAAACATCATGATAAAAAATAAGGGTAGTTAAGGTTCAATAAAATTGATTTTTTTAAGTATCAGGCTAGATACAGCCATCAGGCCTTAATTTGTTGACCTCTGTTATAAAGGATCATATTTTAAATGTTTGGAAAATATAATGTTATCTTCGTGGGCACCAATACATCATCATCTTTCTTAACACCTACATAGCTATTCATCACCTTAGAAACCAGTTCCTTGCAGGAATATTTGTGCCTTTTCCCACCAGTAATTTACATCCCCATATGACCTCCCTTTATCTGTAGCATAAACCACAATGCCTTTAACACAGGTTATTTTATATCAGTTTGGGTGACTGCTAGTAAATGTTAAAGATGCAGTTAATATTTCACTCTATCAATTATGCTTGGAAAGAGATGCACAGCCTCTTCAGTACTTATTACTGCTTTACTTGTACAAAATGTACTTTAAGAGGAAAAAATATTAGAAAGGATTACCTGAATCGCTCAATTAACATTCCTTGGAGTGTGCACAGGTACTGTGTCCAGGACACTGAGAAACTTATTTGTTCTTTCCACCTGTTTGGGTTGATCATTGATAATGCCACAGGGAGTCAGGAAATCAAGAGGAGAGAGAAGCACGTTGCATTTACTTTCTGATTTATTTTGTCACCTGTGTCATCCCACCAAAGGTTGTTTACTAGGCAGTGTCATGTCGTTTTTTATAGGGGTAAAGGGGGATATTTGAAAATTTTCTTTTTATTGCAGACATTGAACCTCACATCCCCTGAGAAAATATGCTCAAGGTCACTAATCTTTAGGGAAATGCAATTTAAAGCTACCACACTGTAATACTTTACACCTATTAGAATGGCTATTATCCAAAAATTAAAAAAAACGACAACAGAAAATATCAAGTATCAGTAAGAATACGGGCAAATTGGAACCCTTGTGCACTGCTGGTGGGTATGTAAACTGTGGCTGTCTTTATGGAAAGCAGTGTGGTGAAACATCAAAAAATTTAAAATACTGTTCAAGTCAGGGTCTTGGGCAGATATTTTTATACCTACATTAACAGCAGTATTATTCATAATAACCCAAATGTGGAAATAACTCATGTGTATTGTGAGAATAATTAATAAAAAGAATGTGGTATATATATATATGCAACACAAACGTATCCAACCTATAAAAGGAGGAAGATTCCAACATATGCTACAATAGTGGATCTTGTAAACATTATGCTGAGTGAAATAAGTCAGGCACGAAAGGACCAATAATGTATGATTCCACTTTCATGTGTATGAAAGTACCTTAAATTCACAGTGACAGTAGAATGGTAGCTTCCAGTAGCTGAGTGGTGGATGGAATTGGGAGTTATTATTTAATGGGTCCAGACTTTCAGTTTTAAAATATGAAAAAAATCTGAAGACAGATGGTGGTGATGTTTGTAAAACTATATGAATGTACTTAATTCCACTGAACTACATGAAAAATGGTTATAGTAGACTTTATATATTTATAATAACAAAATCACAATTAAAAATAAATGTTTGAGGTACAGGTCTTCAGCTGGGACCTGTATATCTTCATTCTTGTATTCTGGTTTAAAATATTTTGTTGTTTCACAACACCAGATCTATGGTTGTTATTATAGAAAGAAGTAACTGCAGAGCAAGGAGAAAATCAGTTATACTACAATAACCAAACATAAAATGATTATAAAATCATATTTAGTAAAACATGAACAGTCTTATGCAACATGATGCAGATCACTGTAGGTATTGATTCTCATTCCAACTGCTGTCCAGCAGAGTCTTTACCCTGCTCAGCTCTTCTGAAGTGATTGTTCTTCCAGGGCTCAAATGGCAGCAATGCAGTAATACAGGTACTGTGTATATCTAATGCCATTCCATAAAATACAAAGCAGGAAGGAAATCAAACCAATTAAATGGGTTGGATTAATAATGTTCCTAACTCTATAATGTATGCTACTCTGAAAGAGAAATGCTAATTCCATCTGTATTGTAGATATGTTTATTTTCAAATTATTTTCATGTTATTGCAACTATGTTTATGGAACCACTATGGAAGAATAGTATGGAATTTCCTGAAAAAAACTAAGATTAGTTCTAGCGTACCAACTCAGCAATCCTACTGCTGGGTATTATCTGAAGAAAACCAGTAATTTTAAAAGCTATACGCAGCCTTATGTTCATTGTAGCACTATTTAAAACAGTTAAGATACAGAAGCAGCCTAGGTGTTGATTGAAGGATGAATAGATAATGAAGATGTGGTACCTATATAAAGTGGAATATTACTCAGCAATAAAAAATAATGAAATCTTGCCATTTGTGACAATATGGGTTGCAATCAAGGATATTCTGTTGAGTGAAGTAAGTCAGGTAGAGGAAGACAAACACTGTATGATTTCACTTAAATTTGAACTCTAAAAACACAAAACAAATAAACAAAACAAAATAAAAAAAGTCTAATGGAAATGGGGATCATACTGATGGTTGCCAGATGGATGGGGAATGGAAGGTGCATAAAAAATGTGAAGGGAGAGACCCAAGATAGCAGAGGAGTAAGTGAAAACTACATTAACCTCCTCCCAGGACAAGTCTGGAATTATAACTAAATTATGGGGAAATCATCTTGAATAACCAACTGAACACTTGCTGGAGAGAAGCTTTAAAACCACAGACAGAAAAAAGAAAACACTTCAAAACTACGTGACTGGTAGGGAGTGCAGAGGAGATGTGAGAAAGCTGGCTGGGCTCTCACAGGTGGCAGCTGCAGTTCCAGAGGGATGTTTCAGTGACCAGGGTGTTCTCCTTGAGAAGTGTGGGGTCTAATCCCCAAACTGGGTTCCCCAGTCTACAGCACCAGAGCCTGAAAGGAACCAAGATAACATCCAGTTGTGAAAAGTAGCAGGGGTTCTGTTGCCCAGGGAAAGACAGCAGGAGATGCAGAGAGCCTTTTAAAGAGCCAAAGCACAAAATTTCATTTGCAGCCACACAACTTGGGTGCTAGCAAAGGGAGGAAAAAGTGGACTAAAGATGCTTGAGAGTCTGGGGTTGGTGGCACTGGACAGAGAACTGAGGGAAAAGCCACCAGGATCCATGTGTTGAGTCATCTCTCATACTGCAGGAGCCATCTCTCTCAGGTAGAACACTCCTCTCTGAATGGCATCAGCCTGAGCAGAAGCAATAGCCCGGCCCATGGGAAGCACTCTGTCCCACCCTGTGGTGCTTAAGCCACAGATTAAAGATTAATTAGATTAGTACCTAGTCAGTTTAAGGGCTGATTAGTTTAGCTTCTAAGGAGGAAAATACAAAGAAGTCAAAATGAGAGACAATGAAATAGAACCTAAATGAAAGAACAAGAGAATTTTCCAGAAATAGGTGAATTGGAAGTAAACTTTATCAGATAGAGAGTTTAGAGTAATGATTACAAAGTTACTCAACAGAAAGAAAAAGAGGCATAGAAACCATAAAAAAGGATCAGTCAGAAATACAGAATACAATACCTGAGATAAATAATACACTGGAAGGAATAAACAGTAGGTTAGATGAAGCAGAGGATCTAATCAGTGATTTAGAAGATAAGGTAAAAAGAAAAAGAAAACAGAAGAGCAAAAAGAAAAGAAACAACAAAAAACAAAACAAAACAAAACAAAAGAACAAAACAAAAAGCAGGAATTAAAAAAAAAAAGAGGAGAACTTAAGAAATATCTTGGGCAACGTAAAGCAAAACATTTGCATCGTGGAAATACCAGGAGAGTGAGCAAGAGATCAAGAACATATTTGAAGAAATAATTACTGAAAACTTTTTTAATCTGGTGAAGGAAAAAGTTACACAAGTCCAGGAAGCTCATAGAGTCCCAAACAAGTTGGACCAAAAGAAGCCTACACACAGACACATCATAATTAAAATGACAAGGTTTAAAGATAAGGAGAGAATCCTAAAAGCCATATGAGAAAAGCAGATAGCTACATACAAGGAAGAACCAATTAGACTGTCATCTAATTACTCATCAGGAACATTTCAGACCAGAAGGGACTGGCATGAAACATTCACAGTGATGAAAAGCAAGGACCTACAACCAATGCTACTTTACCCAGCAAGACTATATTTTAAAATTTAAGAAGAAATAAGCTTCTTCAGACAATAAAAAGCTAAAGGAGTTTGTTAACACTAAACCAATATTGCAACAATGCTAAAGGTCTTCCTTTAAAAAGAAGAAGAAAAGGAGAGAGGAAAAAATGGAGGAAAACAGTCTAACAATAAAATGGTACTACATACAACTCTATCAATAATCACCTTAAATGTAAATGGCTTAAATGCTCCAACCAAAAGACAGAAAGTAGCTGAATGGATAAGAACCCAAGACCCATTTACATACTGCCACCAAAAGACCCATCTGAGATTGAAAGATACACACAGGCTAAAAGTAACGGGTTGGAAAAAGATATTTCATGCAAATTGAAAAGAAAAAAACTGGGGTAGTAGCCCTTATATCTGAAAAAAATAGACTTTGAAACCAAGGCTATAGGAAGAGATAAAGAAGGACATTACATAATGATAAAGGGAACAATCCAACAAGAGGATATAACCCTAGTAAACATTTACAGACCCAACATGGGAGCACCTAACTATGTGAAATAAATCTTGATGGACATATAAGGAGAGAGGAATGGAAGTACAGTCATAATTGAGGATTTTTACACCCCAATGACTTCAATGGATAGATCTTCCAGGAAGAAAATCAATAAGGAGGTGGTAGCCTTAAGTGACACACTAGATCAAGTGGATTTAATTGATATCATCAAAGCATTTCACCTGAAAACAGCAGAATATACACACTTTTCAAGTGCACATGGACTATTTTATAGGATAGACTACATTCTAGGACACAAAACAAGTCTCAATAAATTTAAGAAGATCAAAATAATATGAAGCACTTCTCTGACCATAATGCTATGAAACTAGAAATCAAGCACAAGAAGAACACTGAAAAAGATGTGAAAACATGAAAACTAAATAGCATGTTATCAAACAATTAATTGGTCAACAACAAAATCAGAGAAGAAATCAAAAGATACCCTGAAACAAATGAAAATGTGAACACAACAATTCAAAATCTGTGGGACACTAGGAAAACAATGCTGAGGGAAATTCATAGCATTATAGGCCTATCTCAAACACACACACACACACACACACACACACACGCACACACACAAGAAAAACTCAAATAAACAATCTAACTTCACATATAAAAGAACTTGAAAAGGAACGACAAATCTCAATGTGAGTAGAAGGAAGGAAGAATTAAGATTAGAACAGAAATAAGTGAAATAGAGTCTTAAAAAAAAGATACAAAAAAATCAATGAATCCAAGAGGTGATTCTTTGAGAAGATACACAAGATTGACAAACATTTCACCAGACTTGGTTAACATTTAATCGTGATTAACATTTAATCAAGAAAAAAAAGGAGAAGACCCAAATAAATAAAATCAGAAACAAAAGAGATGAAAT